>VMDO01009602.1:48371-76457 GCA_007922755.1 Pedetes capensis | reverse complement strand
GTCACTTTAAGACATTTCTCCTTTATGAATTTGCTGTAAGAAAATTCTTATAATAATATCTTACTTTCCTGGGTTCCTTCTCCAATGATCCATTCTATTTTCGATTTTCTGAATATCTTCAGAATGTATGACAGTTGTTGCTATCGTCTGAAAGTTTGTGTCCCCCAAAATTAGTATGTTGAAGCTTTTTCTCCAATGTGATAGCATTAAGAGGAGATATTTGGGAGGTGACTAGATCACAAGAGTTTGTTCCTTAGGATCCTTATAAAAGAGAATTCAGAGGACTAATTTGCCCCTTCTGCCACATGAAGATACACAAAAGTTGTCACTGTTTCTGAGTAACAGGCCCTTATTAGAGACCAAGTCTTCTGGTATCTTTTGTTTATTTTGTTTTGGGTTTTTGTTTGGTTTGTTTTGTTTTAACTTTTTTTTTTTTTAAACAAGGTCTTTTGATGTAGTCCAGGTTGGCCTGGAACTTGCAATCCCAAATGCTGGAATCAGAGGTGTGCTCCATTATGCCCAGCTCTCCTCTAGAATCTTCACCTTGGATTTCACAGCCTACAGAACTGTGAGTAAGAAATTCCTGTCATTTATACATTATGTGTTCTAAGGTGTTTTGTTATAGCACCTGAAAGGATTAAGACAGTTTCTCTTTTCCTACTTCTAGAATGTTTGTGGATTTATTATTCCCTTTTTCATTGATTCTTTCTCTAGTTATCTATTATTTCAATGCCCTTTCTTTGTGAAGAGAAGCAGGAACATGTGCTTAGTCCACCATGTTTTTGTTTTAGTTGTTGTTAGGTGCTGTCTGTCGAGTCAGATCTGACTCATAGCCACCTTATGTACAACGGATTGAAACACTCCCTGACACCGTGCTATGCCCAGCACTATGTCAGTGCTTCTCTGCTATTCATAGGGTTTTTGATGGCTGTTTCAGGAGTGGGCTGCCAGCTCCTTCTCCCATTTATGTAGTACTGGGGATCAAACCTAGGGCCTCGGAGCTCTGAAAGCAAGCACTCTACCAACTGAGCTAAACCCCATTAGTCTACCATACTTAACCAAAATTAGGATTAATTTAACTAATCTCATAGGAGCCTCTTAGACCTGGAAAACCTCCTTCTCTTTCCTTTGGAAGAAGTATTTTTGAAGTATTAAGTTTGATTGTTGCTTGTGTACTGGTGATCAGGCTACTTATCAAAGATCACAAATTATTTCTAGTTTGGATTTACGTTGTCATTTACACATGCACCGTATGTTTTATTTATTTTGATCTTTGGACTTTTTGCATTCAAAGAAGGGTTTATGATTGATCTTAAGCTTCCATCCTTCAAATTAACCATGGGGACAGTTCTGCCTCTTGTTTCTGTAATGTAAATGATGTTTGCTGTTCTTAGTCTACTGAATTCTATTTCATTGCTTCACTAGAAATGGACTACTTTTAAGATATTCTGATCAGAAGTACTAGAAATAAAACTGATGGCACTTAAATTGATGGTTCACCCCAATATTCTCTAGATTTCAATGGCAAATTATTTCCAGAAGTATGCCTATTCTCTGGGCAATATTCCTTCCCTTTGTTCTTAATTTTCTTTAGAAAAATCGTTTTCTCTATTCATTGTTGAAATAGAAGATATTGCACACTAGCCCTTTATCAGCAAACAAGATGACTAAATCTGGACAACACTCACAATAGTCTTTTGTTTATATCTCCTTCCTTTACCAAATCTTAATTTTGAGGTCACATTGCCCTATATAATTCTCAAACCAATGTACGTGGTTTAATAGGAAATTAATTAGTAAGTTTGGAGGAGAATGAGACACAAACAAAAACACAAATAATAATAAAAATAAACAGAAAACACAGCCTAATAATTTGGAGTTTTGGCCAACATGAAAAACTCTGGCAGGGTCCCTGTTATCTTTCTCACTTCCTATAGGGCTTCAATTTTGGGGATTATACCTTCTATGATATAATGTAAGCCCACTTCCTGTGGCATTCGGAGAATCACTGCATTCACACTGATGCATGATGGTATGAATAAATATTTAGAGTAATTCATTAGCAAACAGGAAACTATTAACTGCACAGCTAAGAAGAGTAAGGCATAGAGTTTTGATTAGTGGACTTTTTGAGTCTTTGAACCAGAAGGAGGAGGCGAGCATGACACTGCATATTTTGGTGGTTTTGGAAAGGTATGGAGGAAGGAAAGAAGATATTCCTACCTTTGCTAAGAGTATTATATTTGTGGTGCTGAGGATGTAGCTCAGTGGTAAAGTGCTTACCTAGCACTCATGAGGTTTTGAGTTCTATTCCACAGCACCAGAAAGAAAGAGAAAGAAAGAATGAGAGAGAGAGAGAGAGAGAGAGAGAGAGAGAGAGAGCGAGCAAGCAGGTAAAACATGTTAATTCTGAATTATCAGTTCTTTCTAATCTATAGTTGTTATTGCTGAGAGGTTTTCTAATAGATTAACTGTTGCCTTGGTAGTTGGTAGTTTTGTAACATTTCATTTCTAGTGCTATCTTCATCAATTTATGAAGAATTTGTTGCATGAGAAATAGTAAAACATCATTTTTATAAGGCTGTATGTTAATATATACATCAAAACACAGGAACATGCTATGTTAGTCATGGAGTCAATCACTGCTAAAATGCCTAAAATTTAATTGATAGTGTAGTTAATTGTTTCCTTTCTGAGCATGGCATTCAAGATTGCACTACTTCAAATGTTCGGGTGGCTAAATATACCACCTTAAGATTGATAACACAGTGCAGTGAATGAAAGATGGGATCTGAATTTTGGGATACTTGGTAAGAAAGCTACATTCGTAAAGCACAAAGTAGGAATATTTTTAAAGACAATTTCAAATTGGCTATATACTTGATGTTTGAATTTATTGCTCAATCATTTCTTTCTAAGTGGTAAATTGTGCTCAGGGAGCATTTGGAGTTTGAATGCGTTCTTGTGCACTTTGTGTCTGCCTGACTTTCCTGATATTTATTCCTTAAACAAACCATGCATGTTCCTGCTCAGAGTCTTTGTGCTCACTCTTACTTCTCATAGAGATGCTGTTTTTCTGTGTCACATCCCTCATTTCCCTACTTTGTTCACATCATATAAAAATATGTATACCTCAGAGAATGTTTCCAGGGCCAACGTGTGTCAAATTGCATCTCTCCAACTACTTACTTATCTTCATTGGATTTTTCTTTACTATACTTATCATATTCTAATTTTTTAATTTTTTCACTATTATTGATCTTTCCACTAGAAAATAACTTTCAGAAGGATGGTATTCTTAGTTTTACAATAGCTGCAGCCTGATATTTATGATAGTAGACACATGATAGATGCTCAGCCAATATTTACATTTTGAATGATTGACAAGAGAATAAACAGAATTGCTAACTGACTCCTTCAAAGTACTTGAGTACTATGAAATCACTGTACCTCCCTTGCAGAGCACAGAAAGCACAACTTGGGCACAGCTGTATATTGGGTAGGGCAGAGAACACAGGAGATCAGATCTGTGTACTCACAGTCCAATATACAAATAGTTTCTGTTGCAAAATGTTAATGTGTACGTAAGCATATTTTTAGACTGTGAAACAGAGTAGTACAATAGAGATTTGCTTCTCAAGTGACTCATAGAAGTTTATTTAACTGATATGATGGCCAAATTATAGTGGTAATTTTCCCAGGCAGTCTCCCATCCAAGGACTAACCAGGCTGATTCTGTTTGGCTTCTATGATCAGGTAGGATTGGATGCTAGGGTACTATGGCTGCAGATGCACACACACACACACACACACACACACACACGTATACATATATATGTTATGATAGCAGACATGGTGATCCTTTGTATAACAAATGAAACACTACTCGTCACCGTGCCATGCCCTGCACTGTTGTCAATGTTTCTCTGATACTCATAGAGTTTTCAATGGCTGATTTTATCTTCAGTGACCCACTGGGTCCTTCTTCTAAGCCTACAGCACCCAGTATTCCCAGGCAGTCTCCCATCCAAGTACCAACCAGGCCGATTCTGATTAGTTTCCAAGATCCAACACAACTGGATTCCACAATGGTATGGCTGCAGGTCGTGTGAGAGTGTGTGTGTGTGTGTGTGTGTGTGTGTGTGTGTGTGTGTCCACTTCAGTGGAGTGTTGCTAGGATAGTTTTCAAATATGTATTATTTTACTTCAGAAGTATGGGACTCTAGGCCTTCTGAATATTCATATTTATATGCACAGGTGAAAGTTCTTGATGTCACTTGAAGAAACAGTTTGGCTTGACTTTGCAATTTTAAACCTCAGTATTCAGAATCTTGTGAAAGAAAACCATATAATTTTCTGTCTGCTTCTTGTCAACAGCCAAAGATACTTTGCTTCCCTGCAGACTGTTGATTTTGGTCCTGGGTCTCCTTAATACAGGAATCTTAACACCCTCTTGATTTCATTCTTGCACCATTTATTTTTTTGACTTCTTGAGTAACCTGTGTCCTCAGCTTGTGCTCAATGCTCTATGAACCCTTTGTTTTTCTGTTTATTGCTTCCATGCCCTGTTTCCAAAAAACCCACAGCCTGATAATCACTGATAATCTGAGTCCTCTGTCTCATCCCATATGACTGGAATTGGAGCTCTCAGATACATAGGTCATTAAAACTTTCTGAAACAGTCTACATGTGTGGTTGGATAGTTATATCACTATCCTTTCAAACAATAACTAAGTCAATATCCATTTGCTTCAATTCACTTTTATTCTGTGGTGATTACCTTCTGTCTTTTAGCTCTAGAAGATAACATTTTTACTATGTCATAGAAGGAGGAAAATTGTTGCTTTATTAAACTAACTATAAAGGGGATTTCTTAATCCCCTTTTCTTTTCACTTCATCCTGTCTGTGGTAAGAACAAGAATCCATTATTGCTATAAATAAAGCAAGAAAGATTTTGATTATGGCATCTTAAAAAATTGTATCTGCCGGGCACAGAGGAGCATGCCTGTAATCCCAGCTGCTTATGAGGCAGAGGCAAGAGGATCACAAGTTCAAGGCCAGAGGCAGCCTGTGCAACTTTAGTAAGACGCTGTCTCAAGATAAAAAATAAAAAATGGGCTTGGGAGTGCAGCTCAGTGGTAAAGCACCTGCAAAAACATGGGTGAGACCCTGAGTTCAACACTGCAGTACAATAATTAATAATAATAATAATTAAAAAATTGTATCCACATACAAACGTTCATATCTTGAGGAATTATTGAATGTCTAACGATGATATCGTATTATTTTGTATTTCTCATTAGTTATTCACAGCTTCAGTTATCTACTGTCGGAATAATACTCCATACCAAACACTTATAGAAGCTGAGAAGCACATCAGTCAGTAGGCGGCCATTGTTCACATTCCTGAGGCAGGAGACTGCTGCGCTTGGCTGGGCTCTTTCACAGGTGGTATCAGCTGGATGTCAGCTGATCTCAGCTGACCTTGGCTACGCTTTCCTCATATTTCTAAAGTTAAGTTTACTTACTCATGCATCTACAGACTGGCTCTGATTTCTAACGTTCTCCTAGGAACAATCAGTTAGCTTAGGCTCAAGTTGTTTATAACAATGGCAGATGGCAAGAAAAAATAAGCCCAAAAGTTCAAGCTCACTTCAAGCTTCTGCTTGCAGTGTATCTGCTAAAACCATTTTGACCAAAAGCAAACCACTTGGCCATTCAAGGCCTGTGTGGCAGGACACTACAAACAAAATTACATGGCAAAATTCCTGGATATAAAAAGGGTGAGGAATTGGGGCCATGAATGCCTTCAGTTACCACATTTGTTATATACATGGGAGGAAGACATTTAAGGGGGTAAACATAGTAAGTCCTGAGAGTATAAAAAATTCAGAAAAAATTATTATTACAATATTATGTTTTGGAAATCTCTCAAGCATAAAATCAAAACTGCTGAGTATGATTGGTGTAGAAGCATAAGCAAAGGAAAACTGCCAAGTTCACTAATTGCTTTCTATGAAGGAATGAAAATCACTTAAGTTTTCATTTTGATTATGTTTTCAGGACTAAATTTCTGTAGTTTGTTTTCTCTTTTAAAAATATTGTGAACATACACTGCTCAGGGTATAGGGTTTTGGGAGGGGATTAAGATATTCTGAAATTAGATGGTAGTAATGGTTACAGAACTTTAAATATATGAAAAAATCCTATCATATACCTTAAAAGGGTCAGTTGTATGGCATGTTGATTAATTTAATAAAGATATAATTAAAGCATTTGAAACTTAGAGTGTCTTTAATGTGATATGTAAAAATGTTAACTTGTATATATTACATTTAATTTTTAACTTTCATTTTTTATTAAATTATAAACAGTAAAGGAAAAAGTTTTAGTAGTTATTTTTTCTATGTAGAATTTTAAAATGCTTTCTTAAAAATGGTTTTGTTATAGTTCTTGGTTAAATTAAATTTAAAGCCTTAAAAAGGAAATAAGATAACATAAATTAAAATCGTAGTAAAACATAAAGTGCTATAACAATGGATGTCATTATTGTAGTAAAGGAGCATATGCTTATGACTTGTGAAGTAACAAATAGACTATTAAAACATTGCTCAATTATCTAGGCATTTTCTGCCTCTGAGTTCTATTTACCATGAATCTCTAGAAGCATAGTCCTATTTTGACATAAAATATAATAAAAGAACACCATGAAGTATTTATTAAATATAAGGCACATGTACTAGGAAAACAGTAAGAGTGCATTGAATATAGGTCTTGCCTTCAAAATTTAAGGAAAACAAATATTTTCAGCATGAGAGGGTTTAGCCCAGTGCCTTGCACCTGCTGGGCAAATGCTTCACCACTAAGCTGTACTCTCAGCCCCATTTTTTATTTTTAATTTTGAGAGAGATTCTCACTAAGTTGTATAGGCTACTTCTGGGCCTTGAACTTGCAATCCTCCTGCTTCAGCCTCTTGAGTTGCTGGGATTACAGGCATGCACCATGGTCCTGGCAAAAAATAAATAAATAAAATAAATAAATAAATAAATAATATTTGGATTTTAATTGAAAGGTTGTTTCCTGGCTTTATTTATTTATTTATTTATTTGCTATCCTGGTTTCTTTCACCATGAGCTATTTAATAAAATAAATGATGTCATTTGTGGATTCAGTGATGTTATAGATAAAATTGCAGTCTGAATTCTTAAATTTTCCTCAGCACTAGTATTATATATTAACTTTTGCACAAAAAATTGTTGATGTGACCATTCTCATGGAAACCTTGTCATCTGTATAAATAAAAGCACTTGAGCAGATTTTTGTTATTTAAGGTTATGATTCTATGGTAAGAGTCTTCTGTTACTGAGAAGCATATAAACTAAACAGGCCAAATTAAATAAGGCTTTGTCTACACAGATTGTTTTTCAAGTTTGATGGGTATAAATTAGGCTGATAACTGATTTCTTTTTCTATTTCTCTGATATTTATTTTAGCAAAAATAGACTCTAAAATGCCAAGTTGAATCTGATAAAATTCTGTTTTGTAAGCACAAGATTGTCGAATATTGATAATTTTTTGTGGTTTGAGAAAATGAAAACACTACTAAGATAGTATATATTGAGACACACATACACATACACTTCTTACAAAACTGTATTTTCTCCTCTACATAGGAAGATATTTTATAAATCTCTAAATTGGTTGGTAATATCTTTTATTTTCGTGGTTAAATTGCACAAGATGACTGATCCTGGATACAGAATCAGCATTTCTACCCTGGTAATCTCTGTGATTGTTGTTGCTAATGATAATGTAGGGATTTTTAAAAGATATTTTATTTACTGCAACCAAAATGAATACCATTGTAAATGGCTTTTGTTGGATTACTACTTAATCCACCTCCAGATTCCCTCTCAAAATTAATTTAAATCTGAAAAGGGTTTGGAAAAACAAACAGAAGGGAGAATATTGTCCTTCAATATGAAGATGTATTGTACAAAGACTATTTTCATCACAACCATTAAATCCTGAAGGCATCATCAAAGTTTACCCATTTGAGTAAATCATCAGCTGATGATCTGGCTTGAGAGAATGGTCTTCTATTTATTAGTATAAGTATCTTAGTTTCTCTTTGTGTTAGTTTGATGCATTGAGTTATATGCTTCCTACAAAAGCTTGCAAAAAGCAAGATGTGGATAAGATAGTCAAAATATGTTCATTTAATTTCAGAATTTATAAGTGAAAGTACTTGCAAGGTGGAGGTCATGAACACAGATTTATAGTGGCTTACTCTCACATATAAACAAATGAATAAGCATCATCCAGCATTTAAAGAACGCCTCAAACACAAAAGAAACAAAGAAAGGGAGAAAGAAAAAATAATTGAAATAGAGAATACTTAGTAAATAGAAATACTAGAGAGAAAATATCTTTGTGTCTATGTGTATATATAAAGATATAATGGGTGAAAATTTCCAGAAAGCTGTAAAAAAAGATAAATGTATTATAGATGAGAAAATGTATCAAAGCTAGAGTATCTGTCCAAAAGTACTAGTATCTAATCACAGAAATTCTAGAAGAATAAAAGAAAAAAATGGAAATGAAATGTATATTTTAGAATTGGGCACATTTTCCATAAGTAAATAAGAGTTTCTGGAAACTTGAAGAGTACTCTTAGCAATGATTTTAAAAATCACCTATACCAAAATCAATCATTTTAAAATTTTACATGAAAGGATATAAGGTAAGGATCTAAAATTTTTAGAAAAGGAGAAAAAAGAAAACATGTCTCATAAAAAGGATCATGATAAAGAATGTCCTCAGACTTTTCACTGGAAGTGAGAACCATATGGAATGATATCTCTAAAATTCTAAGACAAGATGGTATACAACCAACCAGACTATCAATCGTACGCAAAGGTCAAAGAAAAGATTTTCAGACATTCAAAGTCTCCTTGCACATGCACAATAGCTTCCTCAGGGAGAAAGAAGGATAGAAGCCCTGGAAAGAGAGTTTTCCGACAGAAGAGTGGTGAAAATAATTCTCTAATTGATGGCCAAAAGAAGCAAATCCAAGGATAATCACAGAGCATTGACTCCAGAGAACGAATGGTTTTTACTATAGTTGGAGAACAAAAGACTTCAGGAGGGATACCTGTATGAAAAATTTTAAACCGAATTATGTAAATGTGTTTTGATTCATTAAGAAGAGAAGTAGAGATTATTTAAGTATAAACTAATGTAAAGTATAAACTAATGATGGTCATGTTGAAAAGGACAGCAAACTGAGATTTTAACTCTAGAGGGAAGAAGAGTCTATAGCTCTACCACCCTGGCATTGGATCCCATCAGATCTTGGAAAGCTAAGTAGGGGTCTGGCCTCGTTAGTACTTAGATGGGAGACTGCCTGGGAACACCAGGTGATTTAGGCTTGGGAGAAGGACCTGGCAGCCTACTCCCCAAAACAATCAGCCATTGAAACTTTATGAATAGCAGAGAAGCACTGACATAGTGCCTGACAATGCCCAGTGTTGGATAGTGATTTGTTCTGTTGAACATAGGGTTACTATGAGTCAGACCTGACTCAACAGCATCTAACAACAACAACAGGAGGAAAGAAGTTGAGCAAAATATGAAATAAGATGATTAAATTACATGGAATATTTTATAGGGCTTTGTAATGGACATTTGCATATTTAAAATAATACAAATATTGACTTTTAACTTTATTTCTGTGTAATTCTACTGGAAAAAAGTTTGTGTGTGTTCTTGTGTACATTATACTTGTTTATGTACTTTGGCAGGAAGAGGACAAGGTAAAAAATAATCCCAGTCCTTCTCTTCTATTTTCTACTTCATTAGGTCAACAGACATGACTTATGATTGAATAATCAAAAAAGAATAAAGTACACCTGCAATTTAGAAAATATCTGAGGAAATAATAGAAGAAACAGCTAAAACTGTTGAATGTGGTCACTTGAGATTGACAAACTTGGGAATGGAAGAATAGAGGAAGATACTTGCATTGGTATAAGATTCATGGAAATATTGAACTATTCCAAGAACAGCAGTATAATATTGATAAGAATGAAAACTAGAGAAAAAATCAATAGGTGGAATATTTCTGAAAACAAAAGACAAGCTTACATTTGATATCTTACTAACAGAGAAAGAAAATGGTTGTAAAAGTCGTTTCTCATTTGTCAGTTTTTCTTTATAAAAAAGTATGCCATGCACATTTGAAAATTAGTAATATAAAATATAAAAGAAAAGAAAAAACCCCAGACTACCATGACATATAAATACCCCACATTTATATGTTTCCTGAACATATAAACAATTTTAATGAAACGGAGCCTGGAATGTCTGCCATAATGTGCATATTAAATATGTATGGAATACCTTGAAAAATGGTCTATAATAGTTTTCATATAAATGCCATTTAATTATGACTATGTTGTTTGGAATGCTGGGGTATAGTTCAGTTTGTAGAATGGAGCTCTGTACTCCCTGAGGCCCTGGGTTCAATCCTTAGCAGCACAAAACTGGGAGAAAGACCTGGCAACCCACTCCCAAAACAATCAGCCATCAAAAACTCTATGAATAGCAGAGAAGCACTGACATAATGCCAGGCATGGCACAGTGTTAGGGAATGTATTGTTCTTTTGGATATAGGGTCACCATGAGTTGGACCCAACTCAATGACATCTAACAACAACAACATGTAGTTTAGAAAAAAAAATAAATGTGGAAATTAATATCTCCTTAAAAACATCTACTGAACACCACATATCTTTGAAATTTTCTATTAAGCAGAAATAAATGATGCTACATCTTAATGGTTACATAATTGAATATTCTAAAAATTAATATTTTAATATTTGGATATTTTATACAATAGATATATTCATTTTCTAAGTATTATTTGTATTCTACCAAGAGAGTTTGTGAATAGAACATATATCTATCCCAAGATACCAACTACCTAGTAAATAGGTCCAGATGTTTAGGATAAAATCTTTCCACCTGCATATCTTTACCTTCCCCCTCACTACCTCCCACCAAGTTCCCTTCTGTCATATCTTATTTAATATAGCAGCTGTGGATTAACTAGAGATATGCAACAGCTTTTTAGAAATTGTATGATTACATATTTTATCAGCATAGTAATAAAATCTATCATGCCTTTCAAACTCAGAAGACTGTTAGTTGCTAGAAAACATTTAAGTTTAAAATTCTTACATTAAGATTCACTGTTTTTCAAAGACTAGTTCATAACACAGTCACACAGAACTTTGGGGTTAGGAGTGGATTTATTTTTTGCAAAATATAAGCTCCTATGTAAATGTGTTTGCTGTATTTGAAACCAAGTAGAGTTGGAGAGATGGGAAGTTTTGTTTCTTAGGTGAGTAACAGAAAGATAGTGCTTGAAGGTGAAATTGTCTCCTGAGTTAACACGAGGGATATGTCTTTAGGGAAACCTGCCCTATCCAGATAAGGGGAACTCTAGTAATAAATACCTCGAGTGTAGCCAGGAGTTGATCTGTTCTTATGCTGATACAATAACCATGGTTCTGTATGGCAAGCTCCCTTCATGCATGATGCTGTCTCCTGTGTGAAGTTACTGAGGAGAGAAAAATGATTACGCTATATGTCCAATTGATTTTGCCTCTCTTGTGGAGTGTGTCAAATAAATTGCATTTTTCCTGAGCCCATTTAGATAGAGTATCATCCTGCTGTGTTCCTTTGGATCCTGTACAGATTTCTGATTGCTGAATTGTAACACTAATCATAATAATTATCTATGTAATAAGTTCACAATATGAATTGTTACAGATGGTCACATTTTCTATCACACAGCAATCAAGCCTATTTGTACAATCTACTCGCTCCTAGATAAAACAAAAGGCAACATGTAAGTTTCTGTATGTTCATCACACATTATAAGTGGCAATTTAGGCCTAGTACATCAGAGAAAATGAGAAATGATAAGACTGAGTGCTAAAGAACTTTTCAATAACAGCATATTTGGATTTTGCTATTAGTTTTATAGATATCATTATATATCCAATTAAATACTAAAGATCTATTATTTTGCAGCAAGCAATTTCTTTTTGCCTATCTAAAATCTGAAATTCATTTTGACAATGGAAGACATGCAAATGAATTATAATTCAAATATAATAATAAATATAAGTTATTGAAATAGAAAGTGAAGCATATTTATGATTTTCACACACAAATAAATGGTCTTCTGGTATTGACTGCAGTTGGAAGCAGGTTACCTTCCCTGTCACTTTAACAGTTAATGAGCTGAATCTGGTCCCCATATTCATGTGGCATCAGAACTGTGGGGAAGCAGAGATGATTTGTTTTTGTTTTCTCATTGCTGATTCTGAAACTTGGCCCAATTTTTCTTACCAAGATTTTCACCTAGTATGCCAAAATTTCACTGCAGCAAAGGGGAAATTACTTTTCCTCTGACTTTTATTTAATATTTTATCTAGGTAATAGCAGAATTTTGCTTTATGAGGGCAATGCATAGAAGAATATACTGGTTCATGAAAAGGCTAGCAACTCTATTCATTTGTCCTGTGCTATCTATCTTGTTGAGAAGTTGATAAGTATTTTGTTGCAAAGTAAAGATGTTATGTTGACCAAGGTGCACCTGACACATGCCATGGTATTTTTAGTTGTATCATATGATTGGGAAAGCTGGATGTTGAAGAAGGGAGAAAGGAGAAAAATTGATTCTACTGAATTATGGTGCTGGAAGCTACTAGTGAATATACCACAGACTGCCAAAAGAACCAACAGATCTGTCCTAGAAGAAGTGCAATCAGAGTGCTTCTTGAAGCAAGGGTGGCTAGACTGTGTCTTTCGTATGTGGGACATGTAGTCAGAAAGGACCAATCCCTGGAGAAGGAAATCATATTTGGGAGAAAGGTGGGTCAGTGTCAGTGAAAGAAAAAGACCTTCATCTAGATGGATTGACACAGTGGATGGAACAGTGAGCTTAAACATAAAGATTATGTGCCTGGCACAGAATCTGGGGGAGAGATGTTTCATTGTGTTGTACATAGGGGTCGCTCTGAGTTAGACCCAACTTGATGGCACCTAACAACAATCTGTCTTGTATCTATTTGGGCCAAATGTTGTTGTTGTTATACATCTATTATCTATGTCGATTTGTATATGCATTTATGTATATTTACATAGATATCTATGTATTGTGTATCTGTTTATCTAAATGTATCTATTATATATTCTATGTGCACATATGTATCTATGTGCATATGTTGTAGTTATGTGCCATGGCGTTGGTACCCAACTCATAGCGACCCTAAGTACAACAGGTGAGACAGGTGAGAGAGTATTGTTACTGCTTCTCTGCTATTCATAGGGTTTTCAATGGCTGATTGTTTCTTAAAAGTGGGTTGGTGGGTCCTTCTCCCAAGCCTACAGCACCTGGTGTTCCCAGGCAGTCTCCTATCCAGGTACTAACCAGGCCTGACCCTGCTTAGCTTCCTAGATCTGACAGGATAGGACACCACAGTGCTACGACTGCAGGCTATGTGTGTATGTTTATATATAAATACGAGTATGTCCTATTTGCTTTATTTAATTTTTATTTTTTTCCTCAGTGTTAAGGGTCAAATTTAGGGCTTCAAATCAGGGTTTCATGAATGCTGGGCAAGTGTTCTTCCACTAAGCTACACCCCTAGCCCTTATTTGCTCTTGAATTCATTTGGTCTTTATTAATACATTGAATTTTTAGTTACAAAAAGTTACATTGGTAGATGGTGAAATCAAACCACACTGGTCACTTCAAAATATACCATTTACATTGTATTCTAAGTGTTATTAGATATATGAGTAGTATAATTCTTTAATATCTCTTTAATTATACACATATCATTTAATAAATATTAACCTCAGTGTCAAAAATCCATTTGAAATAATACACAACAGTTCGGTTACCTGAGAAGTAAAGGACTCAAGTGATCTTCAGAATATAAAATCATGTGATGTGGACATTTTTATTTAGGAGTATTTGGTAATCTATTCACTTCCTGTTAGTATCTACACAATAAATTTCTAAAACCATATAATTTTTAGCTTTTTATTTTATTTTGAGTTCCAATTCTGGCTTACTTGTATTTTCTGAAGACTTGATTTCCTCCTCTTTGTAAATAATAAATCTTTAAAATTCCAAACCTTCTAATTTGAAAAACAAAGAGGTGAAAACATTCTTCTGGGATATCAGAAGACATTAATTCATTTAAATTCCAATGGAAATCCCTGTGCAGTGGTGCGCTCCCATAAGCCCAGTAATTCTGGAAGCCAGAGGCATGGGGATTGCAAATTGGAGGCTAGAGGCAGTCTGCATAGCTTGGCAAGACCCTGACAGGCCTGGGAGTTCCACTCAGTGGCAGAGCACTTACAAAGTATGGGGGAGATCCTAAGTTCAAATCTCTAATACCCATACCGCAAAAAATAAACAAAGTCCAATAGAAAATAAAGTTGCTGAGCACTGTGGTGTATGCATCTAATCCAGCAACTGGAGAGGCTGAAACAGGAGGATTATAGGGTCAAGACCAGAGGCAGCATGCATAATTTAGAAAACTGTGTCTCAAAACAAAAAATAAAAACAGAACTAGGGGCGCAACTCAGTGGTAGAGCTCTTGCCTAGCATGTAGTAGACTCTGGTGTATAAGCCTCCAGTACTAAAAACAGCAAAACAAAAATAACCAAAATTAATTAATAGATATCACTTTTCTTTTGTTTCTTGGCAGCTAACTGAATGATTTCAAAATGTTCAAATATAAATCAATAATTCATACTCAATATTATTTTCTTTAGACATTGAAGGTTGCGTAGTAAGATGAAAACACATAAATATGCCACAGAGACTTCCAAAACTACATGCTCTCTTTCTTTCTTGCTCCCTTTTCCAAGAATATGTTGCTACAGAAGTGGTTTTTAGGCTAAGTTACATAGTTCTTTTGGTAGTTTAATTAATGAATGAATTAATGAATTAATTTTGCCATACTTGGATTTTTCAACTCAGGACCTTCAACATACTTTGCAAGTGCTGCACTCTCAGTTTTGTTTGTTGTTGTTAGTGGTGTTTTTTTTTTTTTTTTTTTAAGACAGAAGGCAGGAGGGCCTCTGTAAATTACACAGTTGCCTCTGCCCTGAGCTTTGTAATCCTCCTGCCTCAGCCTCCTGAGTCATTGGGATTACTGGATATATCACCATGCTCAGCTTTTTGGGTAGTTTTCAAAGGTGAAATTTACTGTTGTTGTTGTTGTTGTTGTTGTTGTTGTTGTTGTTGTTGTTAGGTCTCATCAAATCAGGTCTGACTCATAACAACCCTATGTACAACAGATCAAAACACTACCTGACAGTGTGCCATGTACATGATCTTTTTATGTTTGAGCTCATTATTGCTATCACTATGTTTCTTCTCAATTTTCAGTGGTGTCACATCAGCAAATTGAAGGTCCCAGGGGGTTTATGCCATTCCCATCATTAAGGTCAACTCTACTGGTTGGGATTTAGCTCAGTTGGTAGAGTGCTGCGCTACAGTCTCTGAGGTCTCGAGTTCAATTCCCAGCACCGCATAAATGGGAGAAGGACCTGGCAATCCACTCCCAAGGCAATCCCAAAACAGCCATTGAAAACCCTATGAGGGTCGCTATGTGTTGGATACCGACTCGACGGCACCTAACAACAACAACAACTACTGTGAAGAGGGAACTCTTCCACAGTTGTTCCTTGAATGCCCTTTTGCCTGAGAGGCTCAATTTCTGGCACTGTATTGGACAGTGCCTCTCTGCTATTCATAAGGTTTTCAGTGACTGTTTCAGGAGTGGGCTGCCAGGTCTTTCTCCCTAGTCTGTCTTAGTCTGGAAGCTCAACTGAAACCTGTCCACCATCAGTGGCCTTGCTGGTATCTGAAATACCAAGTGGCATAGTTTTGAGCATCACAGCAACATGCAAACCTTCACAGAACAAGGAGCTAACAGAAAGTTACTATAGCTAACATTTATTGTGTGTTAATTTAGCTGTGTATTCTGATTTATACTCTCTGGAATATTTGTATTTAATCTTTACCATTTCTTATAGAAGATACAAATATCATACCCACTTTTAGTGTAGAACCTGAGCTATAGAACTCTTATTTAAGTTAATCTATGTACATCTTGCAGATGGGCCAAAATACTTACCTTCCTCATTCCAAGGTCAGAGATCTTAAATGTGGCTGTTTTCAAGAAAAGTATTCAAGGGTCTAGAGGATGCAGACATATAAAAGTATCTAAATATTCTTTCTTACAAAATATTACTTCCAGATTCCAGGTGTCAAAAATAATTTTCACAAGTTAAAATTACTGGCATATAAATACAGAGTGAACATTTTTCAAAGATTTATTAACTCATTAATGATTGAACCAGCTACAGGGGAAAGCTCTTTCAAAGGGCATTTTGTAGAAATAAGTATGTAAAGGTGTGGGGCGTCGCCCTGCTGCTGGACTCACTCTGGCCATGAGCAGGAATCAGCAGCCAAAGACCCGTCTTCTGGTGAGGGGGAGCTGGGCACCCAAGAGCCGTGCTGCCCAGAAAGGAGGCTTCTGCCCACGGCTGCTCTGAGAAGCCTTGAAAAAGGCAGGCTCAGAGGCTTCTGCCCAGGGTGGCTCCTTGCTTCTTTTCTTCCCAATGAAGACTCCAAGTGCTCTGCTCCAACAGCTCTTTATTTCTTCCTTGTCTGTCCCGGTCAATGGAATGGACCCAGACTGCTCCATGTACTACCCTTATATACTCTTCTGGGGCTTGCTGGGGGACCAATAAGAGGCAGTCACCCCATACGTGTTTCAGCCAATCAGAGGAGATAGTCAAATTTGGTTTTGTAAAAGTAGCCAATCAGAGGTGGTTCCAGAACCGTCCAATCAGGAACCATTCTGGGGTTTGGAAATAGCCAATTGGTGTCACGGGGGCAGAGGCAAGGGAATAGATGCCAGAGCCATCTTGGAGAGCTCAACGACCCTGAGTTCCAGGATGTAGGGCAAAGGTGACTGCCTGGGGAACAAGCCTCAGTCCTCCAAGGGAGCCTAGATAGGTCCTGGGGCGAACTGCCTCTCTAGGCAGTGCCCTACATAAAGGTATGTAAAAGGTTAAATATAGAATTGGTTAATGCCTGAAGGAGCAGTAGAAGTCATATGGTGGAGGTTATCTTTTCTAGTGCATATTATGTATATCTTCATCAGACAATAAGAAGTAAATGTGTACCTTCCACAGACTGAGCCCTTAATTAATAGCAAAAGTCAAACAAAAGTACATCCCCTAGATGATGAAATAATCCTTGAGTGAGCTTGGCAAACAATGTTCTTGCACTTTCTTGACCTTATTTCCGTGCTTTAGATAATTTTTCTTTACACAGTTATCAACCCTAATTCCTGACACCTTGCTTATAGCTCTGATGTCATTCACACCCTGAGGTTTCATTAGCATTCAGTCTTTCCTTCCTCACAATTTCGTATCCTGTAATTTCCCCACAAAGTATGAATATGGATTTTTCTTTATTATTCCTGTATTATTCCTGTGGAGCACTCTGAGGGCTGTCTCCAGCTGAGATATCTTTTGAAAAACAATTTTTAAAAAGCCTGGGAAATTTATACCCATAATAACTTTGAGTATTACTCACTTTTCTTTCTTGTACTTTGAAATAAACAGTATTTCATCCAGCACTATCTAGTTCTTAGATAATCTTTAAATCTCATGGGTTTTTTTGTTAATTTGTTCTCTGAGAAATTTCTTTGACCTGACCTTCCAGTTTGCTAATACATTCCTCATCGGTTTGGATACATCTTCACTCCATTTATTCTCATTCAACTCTTATGTACACATATGATATAGTATGTTTATTTTGTATGTTGTCTTGTCCTTGTTTCATGTTTATAATCTGTTCCTTTTACTCTTTTAGTTTTTTGGGGGGCTACTTTTATTTTTATTATTTTTTTCAGTGCTGGGTGGCCAAATTCAGGGCCTCATGCACACATTGCAGGTCCCCTATCACTGAGCAGCACTCCTCCCCCTGTTATATATATATTTTTTATCTTGAAACAGGGTCTCGCTAAATTACGCAGGCTGCTTTTGGTCTCCAACTTGCCAACATTCTGCCTCTGCCTCCTGAGTCACTGGGGTTATAAGCATGCTCTCTCTCTCTCTCTCTCTCTCTCTCTCTTTCTCTTTCTCTTTCTCTCCTCCCCCTCTCATTAATGAAATTTCAAGTAGCTGGGACTATAGGGGTGTACCACAGCATTCAACTTGTTTGTTGTTAGGTGCCGTCAAGTGCTGTCTGACTCATAGCGACCCTCATAGGGATTTCAATGGCTGATTGTTTTGGGATTGCTTCAGGAATGGATTGCCACATCCTTCTCTGGATTTTGTAACACCGGGGATTGAACCTGGGTCCTCAGAGGGTGTGTAGCAGCACTCTACCAACTGAGCTAAACCCCAACCCCAGCACTCAGCTAGTCATTCTAATACTTCTGATAAAAATCGTTAGCTGTGCTTCTCAGCTGTCTTGTGATTTATACCTGTGTGTTTGTTCTCCCTTGAAAATATAGGCAATTCTGTCAATGTTCATTGTGGAAAGCTAGACTTTTAAGTGTCAATTTTAATGTCCTAAATGTCCTGTAGCTGTGGCACTGTGGCTTCTGATCCTGTCAGATTTTGGAAGCTAAGCAGGGTCCGGCCTGGTTAGTACTTGGATGGGAGACCCCCTGGGAACACCAGGTGCTGTAGGCTTGGGAGAAGGACCCGGCAATCCACTCCCAAAAATCAGTCCATCATTGAAAACCTTATGAATGGCAGAGAAGCACTGGCAATAGTGTTTTGCCTGTTGTATATTGGGTCGCTGTGAGTCGGATACTGACTCGAAGGCACCTAACAACAACAACAATAAATGAATTTTAGGGGAAGGGCATGGAGGGACCCTGAGCAGAAAATACTTGAGACCAATAAGCCATTAATAATGCCTGACCCCATTAAATAAATCCTTGAGTAAATGACTTTGCCCTTTGATTCCCAAGGACAATCAGCATTAGTACAAATAATCTCTATGATAGATACCAATCCTCCAATCCAGGCAGCATAGAGAAATTATGGGGAAGTACCTGCCCAGATTTGTCTCCTACCTCCTCTTGTTAACATCCCATCAACACAGGTTTTGTGGGCCATTTTGGTTTTATTCTTGAACAGGGTGATATCAGAGGTCTGAGTGGTCATAGGAATAGAACAGGCACTATGTGCTAAGATTGTCTCAGAGGAGAAAGTGAAGCAAAATTCCTGAAGGGCCCTCCTCTTTTTCATTTTCACAGCCTGGCTTCTGACCACACAAAAGCCACCCCCTCACACACACACCAGTCCAAACTTCTATCTGTCACTACATGGTTTCTTAACCTTATATTTCCAAGTGTTTGATTTGTTTTGCAGGTTTTACTTTATGACCTTATGATTATATAAAATTTGAAATAAAACATTTTAATTTCAGATATATACATTTGTAATATGTAGCTTGTTGTTGTTGTTAGGTCCCATGGAATTAGGTCCAAGTCATAGCCACCCTATGTACAACAGAAGGAAACACTCCCTGACTGCCATGCCTGGCATCATGTCAGGGCTTCTCTGCTACTCATAGTGTTTTTGATGGCTGATTATTTTGGGAGTGGGCTGCCATGTCCTTCTCCCTTTTTTGTGGTGGTGGAGTTAGAATAAGGGGCTCAGAACACGCAGAGTAAACACTCTACCAACTGAGCTAAACCCCGTCCTGAAGAAAAGTAAAGTGAAAATGTTTATAGTTCCAATAAAATATTTCATTACCTAGTTTCTATTAGGGGTTGGGGGCTTAGCTCAGTTGGTAGAGTGCTGCTCTATGCTCTCTGAGGCCCTGAATTCAATCCCCAGCACCACAAAAATTGGAGAAGGGGTTGACAACCTACTTCTGAAAAAATCCTGAAACAATCTGCCATTGAAAACCCTATGAATAGCAGAGAAGCACTGACATAGTGCCAGGCATGGCAAGGTGTGGGGGAGGGTTTCACTCTGCTGTACATAGGGTCACTATAAGTCAGACTTCTCTCTGTAGCACCTGAAAACAACAATAGTTTGTATGAAATGAATAATAGTTCTAAAAATGAAGTGGTTCCATACTCTATGTATATTTCTTTGCAGTCTTTTACAGAATTGCATGGAAGAAAAAGAAAACCTAAACATCTTTGTACGTTGATTTTTCCCTTGTTTTTTTTCAGTACAGAGAGGTTGCACCCAGGACCTCACATGCTAGGCAAGTGCTACCACTGAGCTGTATCCTCAGTCTCCTTTTTATATTTTTTATTTTGAGACAGGATCTCACAAAATTGTAAACTGTCTCTGGCTTGAAACCTGAGATCCTCCTGCCTCAGCCTTCTGAGTAGCTAGGATTACAGCTGTGAGCCATGGAGACTGGCTTTTCATATCTTGATTTTTTTTGATGTAGCTATAACTGAATTATCACTTGAAAATGCTCTATTTTGCAAGGTCAGGAAATGTAGCAAGCATCTTTAACACTAATTTCGCCCTAGCAAAATCTACACCTTTCATCTCCTCTTGAAAGATTTCTTATTCAAATTTGGTTGGAGTTGTAAAAGCAGAATGTTCTGCTTTCTTGGATCTCCAGTAGAAGGAATCTTTAATTCACTCTGCTTCATAATAAATCTGGGGAAAGCTGGTTTCAACAAAATATGAGATGGTGTCCCCTTCTTGAATAGTGCATGTCTTTCAATTCTGCAGTTATGTATGTTCTCCATTCATTAATTTCAGGCAGAAACATGTAAAACAATGTTGTTAGCTGACATCAAATCAGGTCTGACTCATAGCAACCCATGTACAACATAGGAAACACTAACGAACACTGTGCCATGTCTGGCTCTATTGTCAGTGGTTCTTTGTTGTTTATAGGGTTTTCAAAGCAATAGGCAAAAGCCAGCATGCATGTAATCCCAGGGACTGAGGAGGCAGAGGCAGGGTGATCACAAGTTTGAGACCAGAGGCAATCTGCATAATTTAGCAAGACCTTGTCTCAAAAAGTAAAAAAATGGGCTGAAGGTACAGCTCAGTGGTCCAGCACTTGCAAACCATGCAAGTGTGAGGCCCTGGGTTCAACCCCTACTACTGCAAAATAAATAAATAGATAGATAAATAAATAAATAAATAAATAAATAATAGGCAAATGATATGTCTCCTAAATCAATTTTAAATATATTTAAGCTATTCTAAACAAAATTTCTTGCTTTTTGCAAAGATTATGAGCAACTGGGTTACGTGGTTATTGTTACACTTGAGTTCGTACTCAGTTTTGTGTATTCATTATTTTGCAAGCTATCATTATGATTTTAGCTAAAACCTTTTGTATATCCTTTTGTTCTCTTTTTTCAAATTTTAAAATAGGCACAGCATGTGGTTATCCAACAACAACAACAAAAAAGGTAAGCATTCATGAGCTTTCTCTTATGGAAAGATAACACACAAAGTTAAATATTAATTTGAAGACAAACTCCTTCTTTTGAAACATGACAGAAGGATAAACCAAAGACCTGATTCTGTGGTAATCAGTTGGGATGTGAATTTCACTGAGCGTGTCAGATGATTACTGCTCACTCAGGGAAGACTGGATTCTTACCCCTTGCAGGATCACAGACCCTGTGAATTGGGATGCTATGCATTAGAGCTACTAGTTCATTGGAAGTGCTGATGTGAATTCCTGATCTATTTAAAACAGCACTTGATTTTTTTTTTCTTATATCAACTCTTGCAGAGGCAAAAAAAAAAAAAAAAGGTTCCAGAGAAAAAAGATGAGAATGAAAATAGTTTATGCACAGGTGGCTCAGCTACCACTGTACTTTTGTGTTTCGGGTTATAATGCATGTCCTTAACACAAATCCCATTTTTCACATAATGTAATAACAACTGCTGTTATATAGTGATTGGTATTATAAAATGTGTTGTGAGATAAATGCTGTTATTATGAAAATCCTATTAGCAAGTCCCTGTGTACTGCACATGCAGGGCAGATTTATTAACATACCCTCTATAGTCACTTTCCTGAAAACAGTTTTACCAGCTATGAAATACTATACAATAATGCCATTAATAAATGTATCTAATTGCAGTATATAAAAGTGAAACATGGAATAGCTTGAAATGGCTTCTGTGAATGGCGAGATTATTTCGAGTAGATGCAGCGAGCAACAGATACGCTATGTGCACCATTTTTATCCTGCTACGTGTGTCAAGTAATAGATTATTTAAGTGCATAGTCAGACAGTTAGGCTAATGACAAAATGCTGGTTCTTTTATAAAAAGCTGTCAGTAGATGGCAATGTGACTGTTTTATAAGACATTTTTATTCTATGTGGAACTACAAGCGAGATCATTCACATTTGCTACCTAAATTACTTTAATTTCCCCCCCCCAAAAAAAAAGAGTTCCAAGAGCCCTTTTAAACTATTCTTTAAATAATTGATAGTCACAAATGAAAAGCCAAGCCTAGTATTTCCAAAGTGATCAAAGTTGTTTTAATTTTTCAATGGTCAGGGTTGAATAAAAATAATGTTGCGAACTATTCCATCAATAACCAGAGATCTCCGAATGTCCACTTGCTAAAGCACTTTCAGCAAAGCCATATCATATCCTCACTTAGACACTGCAGCCAGCTATGGCCCTCTGGTACACTATTTTTTACAATGGAATGATAATGAATTGAAAATCATTTTGATATGTTATCAACTTTTCTTTCTTCTTTTCAGCATTTTCCTTATCCTGTTATCCAAATAAATCATTTTCATTATTTTTGATGATATTTTATATAAATACAAAATTTATATATAATGTAGATGCATATATAATAGCAAATGTTAAATATGCCTAAAAGTTAAAGCATGCTAAGCAGTGAGCACATACTTTAAGAGGTCATGGCTTATAAATTCATTGTAGGTGACAAAAACCAAAAAATAATAATACGTTCTGGATGAAAATTCTGTCAATTGAGTTTTGACTATTGGAATTTGTGGAAATTCTAAGAATGAGAGCAATGTTGTGAAATTCTTAAATAATTCTAGCAGGATAAACATTCAGCCACCTAGAATTATTTAATTGTATTGTGATTTCCTTTTAGTTGTGAGGGATAAAGTTACAGATATATTATTAGGAGTGAGATTCAGTGTAAGGGCAGTAAGTTAAAAATTGGCAAATCATGATCAGTTCAGTTAGGAAATGAAGACTAGCCATAGTCTCACTTATGGAAAGTCAATAATCTGTGTTATCCTTTTGCCTGTAAAATGAAAAGAATATACATATATATTCATTTACATAAATTTCTTTAGCTTTGATTAGAGATCGAAGGTCATGGATCAGTTTTATCAGTAAGGTGCACCAAAAAGGGATAAATCCTGGGGATCTTATTCATTCCAGGATCCCTGAGACTTAATTTGAGTCAATCCAAAATGAAATAAAACTAATCAATTAAGATATTAGAAGTTGAGAATTACAAAGGAGAGCTCTTGTTCTTTCCATAGCTCCTTTAAAGACTCATTAACTGTGATTATGGAAATATCCATAAGTCATAAAGTATCCTGGGATCTGTGTTTAAGTATCCAATCTACAAAATAGTTTTCACTGTTTAAAAGCAAGAACAGCATCCCTTGTAGAAATATAAAATCTCAAATTTACTTTATGTCAAATAATTAAATAGTAAAATCACATTAAAATTTTGATTTTTATAATTTAAAAATCAGTAGTTCTTTCTTAATGCTTTATTTTAGATAAATCTTAGTAGTTTGTATTATAAGAACTAATACATATTAAAATAAGAGTCTTAACTTTCACTATTGAAATGGTGGAATATATTTTCTCTCCTTTTTTTTCAGAGCATTTTAGGTTAACAAACTTGTAATTATAAGTATTTGATTGTCTCTTTGAAATGTATGTAACACCTTTTGAAAAAGGATCCCTTGTCCATTGGCCTTTTGCCAGCTTTATGACTCTGGTATATCTTTTCTCAAGAAACCTGGGCACTGCTAACTCTTTGAAATGCAAGCCCCAAGGAAATAGCATCCCTCCTTTCTATGGGAGGGTAGGAGCCTAACTTCCATGGTGGTCACCTTATACCCCCTTTCTAAACTACTTTCTGTTAGAAGACAATGCAAAGCTTTTGTTTCGTTGCTCTTATTGCTATTGTTGTTTGATAAAGACCTTTAGCCAATACAGATGGTTATTCCAATTACCAGGTAAAGTTAGGAAGGTTATGTGTCACAAATGGAAAGTTCTAGTCCCCTTGCTTGAGAACGAGTTGTTTATCTTGAAAACAAAGTATGCAATGGATTTCTTCTTGGTTATATAAAGATGAGATACCTTTTTGTGTTTGAAAGCTCCTAGGAGCTTATCTGTGAGGCTCATTACATTGTATGAAATGCTTATTCAATAATAAAAGAGTTTCCTCTGTTCCCTTCTCCAGAGGCTTTCTGGGCTGGGGTAAGATTTTTTTTTTTTAATTATATTTCCCCAACCATATTTAACTGGAGGTTTTGGTTTGTTTGTTTTTGTTTGTTTTTTGTTTTTTTTTTTGTTTGTTTAGTTTTTTTTCTTATAATCTGAAGTCAACTTTAACCATTGCTCTGGGTAAGAAAAGTCAGATTCCTGCAATTGGCTATTGCCAATAGTTGCAATTATCTTCATGCTCTTTCATTCTTCATTAAAGGTAATCATACTACTTACACCATGCTGCCTTCTTGCAAATAAAGCAATCAAGGATGTAAGCAATTAGAGAAATGTTAACATTTTTAAAATAAGAAAGCAAACCCTTTAGAAGAATTTCCATTTAAAATATTCCTCAAGGGTTATATATGAAATGTTTTAGTTATCTAAAACAACTTTATTTGTAAACATATATGGCTAAAACAATGCCAAAAAATGTAAAACTAAAGAAATATAAAAGTTATTAGTCAGAAATTCTATCATTCCACTTGTAAAGAAAATACTCTTTATTATTAAGAAGGGTTTGTACATATTTCTTACTAAAATATATTTTTCTCTTCAAGAAAAACATGAGAGTACAGAATTTTAAATTTATTTTGGGTATAGATGTTAAAATAATTGAGATCTATATATGTTAAAGTTCCTTTCCTTCAAATACCCTTGAAGTTGTTCTTTGATCAATAGTTTCATTAGACATTTCTCCATCTGCCATCATCACACACATATGGAAGTGAGAAAACCTGTTCAATGAAGTGACACTTTAATAATTATTTTTAACTACTGTCTAGATACAGGTTATAAATCTTCAATTTTGTAAGTTTTTCTTAAAGATTAGTTAAAATATTAAAATATGTTTTCTTTGTAAATGGCAATGTTTCCACCTTTGAAAAACACAGATAATTTTTCTTGCCATATTAGATTTAAAAATCATGAAACATTCATAATGTTATCCTAAGTTTTATCATTCTTGCCATGCTTTTGTTATAAAACTCTATATAGAAACAAAAAACAAAGCCCACTGAGCTATTCTTAGTTTCTAAATAGAATTTGACAGTCACTCTTAAAATATAGACTTGGTTTTTCAAGAAGAGACTTCCTAAATGATTAGATATTGAAGGTTAAATTTAATGTCATACAAAAAACAGTTTTCTTTAGACTGAAAATAACATCATAGTTTGGCCTAAGACCTCAAAGTCATAGGTTATTATACATGTTTTTGGTAGAGACGTTATTTTATAAAAATTTCTGAAATTAAAGAAGAAGATAGTTTGAAGTGAACATCTTTTACCTTCCTTATTTGAGGAGCAATTATAGCAAATTTTCTATGCATTTATTTCTTCTGGAAAATTCCATAATGAATCAATTATGAAATTTATTACTTTCAGGGGATTGACATTAGATTTTTATATATAGCTTTCATATCATGCTGAGGGAAAAAAAAGTCTAAAGACTAAATTGAATCAAAGTCCTACAGAGTTGTAAGGATTCTAAAATATATTTAGTTTTTTTTTCTTCAATCATCACTACATTATCTCAAATATGCAAGAATATTTTGAGGAATAGCAATCTATTTTAATGTATAACAGTCTTGAATCTAACGAAACTGGTTACATAACCAAATTTGTTATTTAAGAATTTTTGAAATTTATTTTTTCCTTGATGGAGTAGAGTTTCCTGAAAGTTTCTTTGATAGTACCTAAGACAGTTAATCAATTCTAATCCTCAATTGTTGGGGTTTTAGCTCTAGCCTGGCTAAAGTTAGGGCCAAATTCTCAACATAACAACGTGGCCGATGTCGGGAAAGAAGGACCTCGGGAGACCTTCAGATGGTTAGAGAAGGGTAGGTAAGTTTTATTGGGGTGCTCCCCTGATGGAGAGCAAGGAGCAAGCAGCCCCTATAGAGCAAGGCTCTATCCCTTTAAGTGCTGGCTCTAGTGCTGGTACAGCTCAGCCTTAAAGGCACAGCCACCACTGCTGGTGTTCAGGTGAGGTCCGATGGTCTTGACTCTCACGGGCTTGCCTTCTTTACCTCCCTCCTTCCCAAGGATGGGAGGAGTTGGGAGGCTCTTCGTGGCTTGCTAGATGCCTTCAGCTCTTCGGGGCCCCTGGGCTTGAACTCCACAGCTTGCTAGAGGGTCTTGCTGGAGTAGGGAGCGCTGATCTAGGTGATGAGGTTCAGGAGGCAGTCAGAAAGGTGAGGATCAAAGGATAATGATGGGGTCCAGGAGCCCTGCTTTTATAGGGTCCTGTAGGGGTCACATGGTGGGGTTCAGCCAATCAGGGCACACAGCTGGCAGGTACAGTGGGCAAACGGACATAACTGCCAAGTGGAGACAGTTATTACCTGCTAGTGGTGAGGGGAGCCAATCAAAATTAAGGTGGTTAAGGCTGGTCAGGCTGGCCAGGGGCCATCTTTGCTCACTGGATGGGAAGGGCTGTTTTGAGTGAGTGGGATGAGCCCTGGGGTCAACTAGGGGTCAGCCCCTCAAGCTGTTATGAGGGACCCTAGCTGGGAAATATAATTTTAAAAATCCCCAACACTCAATTACTGACTTTCCTACTTAAATGAATCCTTTCATATTTTATGGTTTTACTTTTTGAAAGTTAAATATGTTTATTTTAAAGGATACATATATTTTAAAATGCCTGCAGCTGTAGCCCTGTGTCATCCAATCCCGTCAGATCTCGGAAGCTAAGCAGGGTCAGGCCTGATTAGTACCTGGATGGGAGACCACCTGGGAACCCCAGATGCTGTAGGGTTGGGAGAAGGACCTGGCAACCCCCTCCCAAAAATCAATCTGCCACTGAAAACCCTATGAACAGCAGAGAAGCACTGGCAATAGTGTTTCCCCTGTTGTACAGAGGGTCGCTATGAGTCAGATACCGACTCGATGGCACCTAACAACAACAACATATTTTAAAATAATATCTTGATTACTAATTCAAGTTCAGGTAGATATATATTGGATTTGTAGGGAAGATATTTAAAATGTTTAGCTTTTTTCTAACTTAATCTTTTTCTAAAAAGGTTTAAATCCGAATTTGCCTCACCGATCCAAAAAAATAAACTATATGTATCTAGAGCTTATACATACATTTTTTAAATTCTCTGAAATAAGACATTCTTTGGCAGCAAACAATTTATTTCATAAAGTTAAATCTACTTAATATTAAGTACTTTTCAGTGCATAATTTTTTCACTTTCTGATATTTAATTATTATTCTTAACCTGATTCATATATGGAACAATGATAAGGATCACTTTTTTATTTTTATTTTTTTTTTATTTTATTTTATTTTATTTTATTTTATTTTATTTTATTTTATTTTATTTTGTGGTACTAGGGGTTGAAGCCAGGGCCTCACACTTGCATGGTCTGCAAGTGCTGGACCACTGAGATGCACCCCTAGCCCTTTTTTTTTTTTTTTTTTTTTTTTTTTTTTTTTTTTTTTTTTTTTTTTTTTTTTTTTTTTTTTTTTTTTTTTTTTTTTTTTTTTTTTTTTTTTTTTTT
>VMDO01009602.1:0-48271 GCA_007922755.1 Pedetes capensis | reverse complement strand
ATGCCGCACCATGCCCAGCACTTTTTTAAACTTTTTATAACACCTTCACCCACATATTATGTTCTGATCCTCTTGTTCTTTGGAGGCCAATATGTCAGTTGTTGTTGTTGTTAGGTGCCATCTAGTCGTGTCCAACTCAGCGGCCCTCATAGGGTTTTCAATGGCTGATTGTTTCAGGATTGCCTCAGGAGTGGATTGCCATGTCTTTCTCCCATTTTTGTGGTGCTGGGGATGGAACTCAGGTTATCTGAGGGTGCAGAGCAGCACTCTACCAACTAAGCTAAGCCCCAAAGGAAATTAGATTGATCGAATTAAAAAATGAGGGTATTTATATGCTGTGAACTCCAAAAACTCCCTAAGGAGTTTATGTATATCCAATGGTATTTGCTCCTGAGTGTGTAGTAACTCTTCAGATTTTTGTTGTTAGGTGCCATAGAGTTGGGTCTGAGGCATAGAGACCCTATGTCCAATAGAACAGAATGGAACACTCTCTGACCCTGTGCCATGCCTGGCACTATGTCAATGTTTTCTGGTATTCATAGGAGTTCCCATAGTTGATTGTTTTCAGATTATTTTGGGTGGGAACTGCTAGGTCCTTCTCCTGGCAGTCCTGGCACTATTTTACAGTGCTGGGGATGAAACCCAGGGCCTTTTGCAGAGCTAAGCACTCTACCAATTGAGTTGAATCCCAGCCCAATTCTTCAGATATTCCATATTGAAGGATCCTTAAATAGCTTTTTCTTAAATTAAAAAAAAAAGGAAAATTATTTTGTTAGTTATCTATTTAAAATAACAATCGATACTTATTAGCAATAGTACAGTGTTATGGTCAAAGTTTAGGAGTACCTCAACCAGCAACATCATTGTTAATGTTAGGTGGATATTGGGCAAAAGCAGAGAATATCAGAAGGATGTCTATGTTGTATTGACTATGCAAAGGCATTTGACTATGTGGATCATAACAAATTATGGATAACATTACAAAAAATGGGAATACCAGAGCACCTAACTCTACTCATGAAGAATCTGTATGTGAATCAGAAGGCAGTTGTTCAAATAGAACAAGGAAACAATGTCTGGTTTAAAGTTGAGAAACGTGTGTGTCAGGTGTGTATACTTTCACCATATCTCTTCAATATATGCTGAGCAAATAATTCAAGAAGCTGGAATTTATGAGGAAGAACGTGGCATCAGGATTGGAGGAAGACTCATTAACAACCTACATTATGCAGATGACACAACTCTGCTTAATGAAAGTGAAGAGGATTTAAAACATTTAATGATGAAGATATAACAACATAGCCTTCTGTATGGGTTGTAACTAAACATCAACAAAACAAAAATCCTTACAACAGGGTCAGTATGCATCTTCACAATAAATGGAGAAAAATTGAAGTTGTCCATGATTTTGCTTTACTTGGTTCTACAATCAACACCCATGAAAGCAACAGTTAAGAAGTCAAAAGACTCCTTGCTTTGGGAAAAACTGTGGCAAAAGATCTCTTTAGAGCATTGAAAAGTACAGATGTCACATTGAAGACAAAGGTGTCCCTGACTCATGCCATGGTGTTTTCAGTCACATCATATGGTTGTGAAAGCTGGACATTGAATAAGGGAGACAGGAGAAGAATTGTTGTTTTTGAATTATGGTGCTGGAGATGAACATTGAATATATACCATGGAATGCCAAAAGAACCAACAGATCTGTCCTAGAAGAAGTGCAACTAGAGTGTTCATTGGAAGCAAGGATGGCTAGACTGCCTCTTACATATTTTGGACATGTAGTCAGGAGGAGCCAATCCCTGGAGAAAGACATCATGTTTGGGAGAGTGACAGGTCAACAATGAAAAAAGAAAAACCCTCCTCCAGAAGAATTGACATGGTGTCTGCAACAATGGTCTTAACCATAAATAAGAATGTGTGCCTGGCACAGAATTGGGGAGTGTTTCATTCCACTGTATATAGGATCACTATGAGTCAGACTCGACTTGATGGCACCTAATAACAACAACAACAAACAAGATCTAGCCCTATGGGTACTAAATAAATAATTGGACTGTTGTTATTTAAACTAAGGTGAGATTTTAAACCTCTCTGTTCAGAATTTGCATATCTTAATTTTTTTGTGCATTATCAATTTTCTGTGGAGATCATCTAGAAAAACAAAATATTGTACTCTAAAGTATTTGAAAAAATCCAGGAATACTCTCTATTTTAACAAAAGAAACTGTTAGCTAAGGGGATAGTGTATTTTGTTTAAAATCATGTAGCTAACGCATGAATGATATAGGTAATGAAACCAACTCTGTGGGGTATTATCACCTCCTATAAACAAAATGCAAATGAACATCTGCCAGGCACTCCTATAGGGATGCTAGGTGACAATTTAAAACTCAATATGCTCAAAGCATGATGTACTTTATCCCCTCCAATTCCCAAACCTTCTCTTTTTTGCTGCATCTTGGCTAAAGGCATGATCACCTAACAGGGACTCATTTTTAAAATTCAGCAACAGCGTAGTTCAGGGTCTCTTTTCTTTCTCCAGGTTCATGTTAATGAGTATATTCAGTTTGTTTCCATTTTCTTTACTCCATTTCATTCTAGCCTGGTTGACATTTATTTTCTTCAGACAGAGCTAACAAGTTTATTGTGTAGATAAGAGTTAATTCCAAAGATCATTTCCTGTTGTCTCTTCTATAGCTTCATAGTCTCCTCCTCTTGCTATCTCATAAAGCAACATTCTGGCAATAGTTCTTCCTTTATTGAATAAGTAGTCATTAAAATCCTACTAAGAGCAAAGCACGGGCTGAGGTTTAGCTCAGTTGGTAGACTGCTGTTCTGTGCTCTGAGGCCCTGGGTTCAATCCCTAGCACCGCAAAAGTGGGAGAAGGACCTGGCAGCCCATTACCAAGACAATCCTGAAACAATCAGCCATTGAATACCCTATGAACAGCAGAGAAGCACTAACATAGTGCCCGGCATGATGAAGTGCCACTGCTATTAACCATATTGTCTGACAAGGTCCGCATATGGAGAAGAGGGGTTCAAGGAACTCATTTCCAAGAAATGGACTGGGATGGGGAAAAGGAATATGTGCTTTTTGCCTTCTGGGAATAGGATTACTGCTTATTATGTACATAATTACTTCATGTCTAGGATTAATGCTCATAACTAATGTTGTATTAAATTCTAATGAAACAAGTTGAAAGAATGGCAAGACTGGGGGACTTTGTAAATGAATCAGAGGTTACGACCACCAGTTGTAAGGGTTGTGTGGACAATATTCTAGTTAAAGCTGGTCAGCAATTTCCATCTGGGAACTCAAGTCTTAAGCAATTTATGAGTCAATTACTACAAGCTGAGTTACTAGCCCCCACCTGGACTGAAGTGCCCCCGCCTGTATTGTTGTTGTTGTTGTTGTTGTTGTTGTTGTTAGGTGCCATCCAGTCGTGTTCAACTCAGAGACCCTTATAGGGTTTTTACTGGATGATTGTTTTGGGGTTGCCTTGGGAATGGGTTACCACTCCTCCTGTTTTTGTGGTGCTGGGAATTGAACTTGGGACCTCAGAGACTGCAGAGCAGCGCTCTACCAACTGAGGTAAATCCCAGCCCCCCACCTGTATTAGCTAAAGAAATTAGTGCAACAATCCAAAAGAATACATAGGCCTGTTCCCATGATACAAGGGCCTCCTTATGTTGCTTATCTGATTAGAGAAAGATTGCGGTATCCACCTCGGGGACAGGGTATGCAGAGAGTACCTGATCCTCACCTACCATACACTAGAGCATATAATGAAGATGGTATCAGGATGGTGAATAAGGATGGCGTTCATGGTCCCTACAACAGCTTAACGTTTATGGAATGCTTAACAAGATCAGGGACACCATGATGCATTAAGTCCTAGGAGGAAAAGAAAGCCATTCTATGGGGTATCAATAGCTATTATAAAAAATGTTGCCCACTTAAAATTATAGCTCTTAGGTTTTAAATTCTTAAAGTAGATTGTCTAGCTCTTGCTTGAAATAAAACACCTAGGTGATTAACCCAGGACAATCAAAAGTTCATGCTGACCTTTCTAAGGAAACTGCTGTTTTATCATAATCATTCATCTGTGTGACTCTTAGCACATTCTACTCTTATAACCGTAAAGCATAATTGTTAGCTAAGAAAGGATGTATAAAAACTCTTGACTGTTGTTTAATAAACAACAGTTTAATAAACGGAACAGAATCATACTGCCTCTGAGTTGCTGTGTTTCTGTCTCCCACCCCCGACTCTCTGCCCGCCTTCAGGACCCCTGGATCCTGCAGCAGCTCAACTGCAGCAACAGAGTATTGGGTATTGTTTTGTTCTGTTGTACACAGGGTTGCTATGAGTCATACCTGACTCTGTGGCACCTACCACAGCAAGAGCAAAGCAGTGTATCAGATATTGTGAAACATTAAAATAAGTATGGCAAACTTTCTCTTCTTGTCAGAAATAATTTTGCATTACTCCATTAGACCACCTTCCTTATCTAACACTCAAATAAGTAAATAACCAGCTCTCCAAGTTGCATGTCTTATATACTTATGTGAGAAAATTCTACCCTAATACCTGTGAGTTGACCAAAAGAAAAACTAGCAAATATTCTCTCTCTCTCTCTCTCTCTCTCTCTCTCTCTCTCTCTCTCACATTGTCATTTTCCAAGCTTACTATCAAAACAAAACAAAATACAAACATCTCATAGAAATTGAAATGACTTAAAATTTTTCAAAAAACAATTTAAATACTTATATAGCTAAAAGGTTATCTGATGAAAGACATCTGTCTCCTGTTCTGATTTTTGGTATATCTTAAGGTCCCTAAACCTCTGATGTAAAACCAGAAAAAAAAATAGCAGAAATAATCTCCTCCTGCTAAGAATAATTATTACTACTATAAAAATAAAGTTCTATCTCAATTGTGGGCAGAAAATATTGGGCAGATTATATTGCCATTACAAAGGACTTTATGGCTTTTATTTAAAAGAAAATTAAGTAACAAGTAATGGAGAGGATGCACAGTAAAAGTAAAGCTTGTACCCTGTTAATGGGACCATACATTGGTGAAGCTGCTGTGGAAAAAAGTATGTGATTTCCTGTGGAAATTAAGACTAGAAATACCATATGATCAACCAATTCATCTTCTGGGTATATACCCAAGGAAATTAAATCAGCACCTTATAATGATACTTACACTTTCATGTTCATTGCAATATTTACAATAACCAAAATAAGGAAACAAAGTGTCATGAGACGATTAATGGATAATTATGGAACAATAATATTCTGCCTTCAGAAAAAAGGAAAACCTGCCATTTATGACAACAAGGATGGTTTAGGAGACTCTGTGCTAAATCAGTTGGCCACACTTAATAGCAACAACATACTAAGTCACATAAACTGGAAACACAAAGATAAATACTGCATGATCTCACTTGATTGTAGAAATATATTTTATAAATTGAATACATAGAAGCATAGAATAAAACATTAATTCTGAGAGTGGGAGACACAGGGAAAATGGGAAGATGTAGACCAAAAAGTACAAAATTGTAGTGAGAGGACCGAATGAATCTAGAGTTATAGTGTACAGCATGGGAGTTGTAGAAAATAATATTGTATGGTAGTAACTTTCCAAGAGAATAGATTTTTAGGTATTATTACCATTGTAAAGAGTGACTATATGAGATGATGGCTATGTTAATTTGCTTGAATGTTGTAATCTTCAATATGCATCTGTATATCAAAATAAACATATCCAACATTATAATGTAAACCTGGAATATATACTCTAAAAAAGAATATAACTTTAAAACATGGGGTGGCATAGTCATATCCCTGGGAATTTTATTTGTCCTTTAGAAATGTGTGTGTGCATGCACATGCGTGTACTTGCATTGTGATATCTCATAGTTAACCTACAGTCCAACAGAAATAATGAGCCTGTATGTCTGCTTCTTTTTTCTAGTAGAAAAAATTTGATATCTGTAATTGAAGGGCTTGAGTTAAATGGCAGAATTAACTGAAGCATATACACTCATATCTGAGGGTGATCTTGAACTGTACCAATTCTAGGGCTCTCTTTAAGGAAATGAAGAGTCAATATGGATATATCCTGAAAAGGAAGGCAGAATTTCTGTAGATGGTGGTGTGAAAGGCAGTAGAAAGGGTTAAGAATTAAGGGATCCTTGAGCAGATTTTATCTCTTTCATGTATTCCCTTTAGTCTTTAATATTTGTTGATATGGACATTATATTTATTAATAGTCCATATTTCATTTCTCTTTAGTTCAGCTATTCAATAAGCCTGATGTAGTCAGTCTTTTGACTTTCACTTTTTGGGGAAATAAGTGAGCAATGACAAAGTTTGAGGCAGTAAGAAAGACAAGAGTACAGAAAGAAAGAAGATAACAGAAAGAAAAGCTGTCCATGGGAGTACTTGCCTATTTCTCATGTACTATGAAAGTTTTTCCTTCAAGAGAAAATAAAATATTTGAATTACCTGTATTATATTTTTGCACATTCATGTCCTCTTTCTTTATCTGTGCTTCCTGATTAAGCCATTTCCTTAATTCTAATTCAAGGGAGACTATGAGAGACATAAAACTTGAGATTCACTCCTGGAAAAAGAAAAGACCTAACTATAATAAAAGTGATCCTGCAGTTAAATGGAGAATGTGGCCTTTCTCAATAAGTGGTCGTGGAGCAATTGGATATACATATGGAAAGATGGACTTTGGCCTCTACTCACACTATACATAAAAATCAATTGAAGATAATTCATGGTCAAAAATGATAAAAGCAATTAATAAAACTTTAAGAAGAAATCATGGTAGAATGATCTTCTTACCTACAAAGGCCGATTTCTTACATAGAGAGTCAAAGGCACTAGCCATAAGTTATAGCAATGGAGAACCTGGACTTAAAAAACAGAAGTTTATGATGAAGAGAAGAATTTGAATTCTGTAATTGTTGAGTGAAAAAATTTTAAATGTCTAATAGGTCCATTTGGTCTATGTTAGGTTTTTAGATGCTGTTGAGTTGGTGTCCAACTCATAGCAACACTACTTACAACAGGTGAAACACTATTGTCAGTAATTCTCTGTTCTTCATAGGGTTTTTAATGGTGATTGATTTTTGGGAGTGGGTTGCCCAGTCCTTTTCCCAAGCCTACAGCACCTGCTGTTCTTAGGCGGTCTCCCATCCAAGTACTAACCAGCCCAGACCTTGCTTAGCTTCCAAGATCTGATGGGATCAGATGCCACAGTGCTATGGCTGCAGGCTATTTGGCTTATAGTATAGTTTATTTCTGATTTTTGGAGAAGATCTAGATGAGCTACTCATTGCTGAGATGGGATGTTGACATCCTCAACTATTATTGTGCTAGAATATCTCCCCTTTTAGATCTAATAATGTTTATTATTTATATTTGGGTGCCCTAGTGTAGGGTGCATATATGTTCATATTGTTATTTCCTCTTATATTGATCCCTTTGCCATGTTATGATATCCTCCTTTGTCTCTTTTTACAGTTTTTCACTTAAAGTCTGTGTTATCTGATATAAACATAGCTATTCCATTTGCATGGGATATATTTTAACAACTAATTACTTTTAGACTAAGTGTGTCTTTAATGATGAAATGAGTTTCTTATAGCCATTAAATACAGTTGGGTCTCCTTCCTTCCTTCAGTCTTTCTATGTCTTTTGGTTGGGGAATTTAATCTATTTAAATTTCAGGTTATTATTGATAAGAATTTCCTCCTGCTATTTTGTTGTTTTCTGATTGTTGTCCCTCATGATTTTTGTGCTTTGATGGTTACATAATATGATGGAGTTTCTTTACTCTTTTTAATTTTTACATCTGCTTTTCCAGTGAGTTTTATGATTTTGTGCATCTTCATGGTTGTAGTTATGATTCTTTACTTCTAGACATAGGATTCTTTTAAGAATTTCTTATAGTGCTAGCCTGCTATTGTCAGGTGCTGTCAATTCAGGTCCAAATCATAGAGACCCTATGTACAACAGAATGTACCAATACCCACTGGCTATGCACAAGATCTTTTTTATGTTTGAGTCCATCGTTGCAGCCCCTATGTTTCTTCTCATTTTGAGATGTGCCATACCAGCAAATGGAAGTCCCAGGGCTTTACTTTGTTCCCACCATTAAAGTTGAATCTTCTTTGAGGAGGCAAATTTTCCCTAGTCATTTCTTAAATGCCTTCGAGTCTGCAGGGCTCATTTTCTGACACAATATTTGAAAGTGAGTCTCTGCTATTCCTAGGGTTTTCAATGGCTAATTGTTTAAAGAGTGGGCTATCAGGCCATTCTCTTAGTCTGGAAGCTCAGCTGAAACCTGTCCACTATAAGTGGCCCTGCTGGGATCTGAAATACTGGTGTCATAGCATTCAGCATCACAGTAGCACATAAGCCCCCACAGCATAACAATCTGACAGGCATGTGGGGGAGTGCTAGTTTAGTAATGATTAATTCCTTCAGTTTCTGCTTGTCTTAGAAATTCTCTATTTCACCTTCATTTGTGAAGGATAGCTTTGCTGGGTGTTATATGGTAAGAGAAAGTCAGGGCTTTCAAATTGGAAAAGAAGAAGTAAAATTATCCCCATTTGCAGGTGGCATGATCTCAAGTGTAGTAAAACCTAAAGACTCCATAAAAAAACGCTTGGAAATGACACACTGATTTGTAAGGTTGTAGGACACAAAATAAACTTACAAAAATGGTAGCATTTTGATATACCAATAAGGAACTGGCTGAAAAATAAGTAAAAGAAAGAGAGCTTCATTAGCAATACCTATATAAAAATAAAATGCTTGGGAATAAATTAAGTGAAAGAAGTGAAAGATCTCTGTAATAAAAAAATAGTAGTCTGATGAAATTTTTGTCACAGAAGACACAAAAAAGTGGAAAGACATCCCATGCTCATGGATTGCAAAATTAATGCTGTTAAAAATGCTCATTAAGCCCAAAGCTATCTAAAGATTTAATCCCCATCAAAATACTGATAGTATTCCTCATAAAACTAGAAACAAATCATAAAATTCATGTGGAACCACAAAACTCTAAGAATAACCTAAGCAATATTGAGTAACAAAAATAAATATGGAGACATCACACTATCTGACTCCAAAAAATAGTGCAAAGCTATAGTAATCAAAATGATATTGGCTTAAAAACAGATGCACAGATCAATAGTTAGATCAATTAATCTAACTATTTATAGCAAAATGATTTTCAACAAAGGGACCATGAAAGTATCTTAGAGAAAGTATAGCATTTTGAAAAAATGGTGCTGGGAAGTTGAGTATACTTATGCAGAAAAATAAAATTACACAGATACCTCTCACAATATACAAAAATCAACTCAAACTAGATGAAAGACTACATGTAAGACTTAAAACTATGGAACTACTAGAAATAAATAGGAGAAACATTCCAACACACTGATATAGGAAAAGTTTCTTTTCTTTTTTCTTTTTTTGTCTTATCTTGCTTTGTCCTGTCTTTCTTTTTTTTCCTCTTTTCTTTTCTATTCTTTTCTTTCTTTTTTATAAGACCCCAAAAGCATAAGCAACATAATTCAAGCCAGATATGGAATTGCATCAAACTAAGAAATTTCTTCCTAGCAAAGGAAACAATCAATGAGTCAAGAGACAATATATAGAACAGGAGAAAATACTTGTCAACTATTAACTGATAAAGTTAATATTCAGAATACAGAAGGAACTCAAACAACTCAATAGCCAAAAAACCTAAATAGTCCTATTTATGAATGGATAAATTATGTGAATATACACTTCTCAAAAGAAAATGTACAAATGGCCAAAAAGTGTAGAAAAAATGCTGAACATCACTAATTGTCAGGAAAATGTAAATCAAAACCACAATGAAATACTATCTTACTATTATTAGAATGGCTATTATCAAAAATGCAAATAATTTTAAAAAGTTGGTAAAGAGTCTGAGAAAGGGATACTGAGGAAACGTAAATTAGTACAGTCATTATGGAAAACAGTATGGACTTTCCTCAGAAAACTGAAAATAGAGTTACTACATGGACCAGCAATTCCACTATGGGATATACATCCAAAGAAAATAAAATAAAATCATTATATCAAAGAGATAATTGCATGTCCACATTTATTGTAGCACTATTCACAATAGCCAAGATATAAAGATGCCCATTGATGGGTGAATAGTTAAAACAAAAGTGTCATACTTACATAATGAAATATCATTGGGCCATAAAAATGATAAAATATTGCATTTTTGGCAACATAGATGGAACCAGAGGACATTATATTGAGTGAAATAAGCCAAGTGCTGAAAGATAAATCCTTCATATTCTGAAGCACTTGTGGAAGCTAAAAATGTTTATCATATGCAGTAAAATAGAGGTCACTAAAGACTAGGAAGGGAAGAAAGTAGAGTGGTTAGTGTGTGCCAAAGCACACTTACAGAGAGAAAGAGATAGTTCTAATACTATGAAGCACAATAGGGTAACTATAGTATAAACAATTAAATGTATACTTCAAAATATTAGAGAAGAGTTTGACCATACCTAACATAGAATGATAATATTGAAAAGATTGAAATGCTAATTACCCTGATTTAGTCATTACACATTGTATACATGCACCAAGTTACAATATTGTATCCAATAAATGGGGGCTGGGATTTAGCTCAGTTGGTAGAGTTCTGCTGTGCAGTCTCTGAGGTCCCAGGTTCAATTCCCAGCACCACAAAAATGGGAGAAGGATGTGGCAACCCACTCCCAAGGCAATCCTGAAACAGTCAGCCATTGAAAACCTATGAGGGTCACTATAAGTCGGATACCAACTCCATGGCACCTAACAACAACAACAATCCCATAAATAATGCACATATTTAAGTAAATTAAAACAAAAAACTATTAAAACAATTTTAAAAGAGAACAATGTATCAAATGACATAATAAAGAAGAAATTGCAAACTGAAGAGCAGAAAAATATCTATAAATAACAAATATCAAGAATATCAAGTCTGAGGTTGCTGCTCTGTGGTAGAGCATGTGCTTAGCATGTGCAACAGAAAAGGAAAAGGAAAAAAGAAAAAGCAATGCCTCAAAGCTATTAGAAAGACAAACTTCCATATTAAACACACACACACACACACACACACACACACACACACACACACACTTCACTTCACAAGAAAGGGTATCTCTTTCTATACAAAAATTAAATAAAATGAAATGAAAGGAACTTAATATTAATATCAGGGACATGCAAGTTAACCCAACAGTGAGATAGTACTATATCTGGCAGAATTGTTAAAACTAAAATGATAGATAATACCAAATTTTTCCAAGCTTGTGGAGGAACTGGATTATTCACTCCTTCCAACAGGAATGTAAATTGGTAAAATTACTTCAGAACACTGGCAATATTTGCTAAATCTACATGTTCATTTAAGTTTGATCCAGCATTTCTATTCCTAGTTATGGGCCCAAGAAAGAGATACAAGTGTGTTAATTAGAGATTTATCCATAACATCTTAAAACTGAAAATAACTCAAATATCTCTAAACAACAGAGTAAATAAATTATTGCAATTGCATTCATTTGATCAAATGTAATGCTATAGTACAGTTGCTATAATTTGAATCTAAAATGTCCTTCAAATGTCATTTGTTTGAGTGTTTGTTACTGGGGGTGGTAGTGCCATTGTGGGAGGTTATGGAACTTTAAAAAGAAGTATCTAACTTTACAGAAGTTGGTCACTGGGGGCAGGCCTTTGGGGTTTTTACCTGGACCTGCAGTTCTGATCACTCTCTGGTCACTCTCTGCCTCCTAATACATCATGATGTAAGGTTATCTGCCATGGACCCTACTGTCTGGCCCTACCACACCTGCTCAATTGCTGTCATGACTTTGATCCTCTAACTGTGAGCCCCAAACAAACCATCCCCACATAGGTTTGTTTGGGTCTGTTTCTTTGCGATAGCAACACACCAGCTGACTAATACAGCAGTGATGCTAACACAAATATGGACAAATCTCTCAGATGTTATATTGCATGAACAAAAGCCAAGACAAAAGGAAACTTACAGTATGGTTTCAGTTATATGAAGTTTAAGAATGGGAAATATTAACCTATTATAGAATTTAGAATCATGGTTACCCTGGAGGACATATAGACTGGGAAAGAAGCCACAGAAACATGAGATAATAGAAATATTCTACATTTTGGTCTGGGTGGTAATAAGTTGTTTGCGTGTGCATGTATATATAGTAATTCTCTGTGGTATACACTTAAAATAAGTCACTTAAAACATTACATTGATATATGTAAAAATAGAAAGGTAGAAAAAAATGTAGTGGAACCTAAATAACTGAGCTCATTTCATTTTTACTGTTAGAGCACAATTCAGAGAGGAAATAGTTCTTGAACTAAGAACTCATTCAATAAATAATCATGATATATCCTCTAATTGCCAGCCATTTATTAAGTATTAAGACTGTCTGGAAGGATAAGTCATAGTTATTACCCTGAAGAAATTCAAACTGTGGTCATAAGTACAGAAGAGGGGAGATGACTCCAGGCTAGGAAGCTGGCCTGCTACAGTAGTAAACTGTGGAAGTGCATGCATTATTAAGTAATAAAAAATAGTTCAGTTTGATGGGCTGTAATTTTCGATTAATGATATAATCCAAAACCCAAGTTTCTCTACCTCATTTAGAAATATTTTGTCTTTCTTTGATTTTGTTTTTATTTGATTTTCCTCTCTTCCTTCCTTCCTCCTTTCCACCTGCTGTTGTTCTTCCTTCTTTCAGTTGTACTTCTTTTTCTTCATTTCTTCAGATAAATATTCCTATACCTCAACTCACAAAAATTTTATACTCTAATGAACTCATTATATTAGATATGACTAGAAACATAGGAATTTAGACAGAATTCTAAATTTTGAATACCACCTCCCACAACCTGCTGCAACGAGTTTAAATAATGATATGCTAAAGGCATTATGAACTACTATTTAAAATTAAATCAAACTTTTGCCCTGAACTCCAGCGCAAAACTCGTATCCCTAGCCAATAAGTCTGGGGTGGAGAGAAGGTGATCCATAAAGGCTATTATAAAAGCTCTAGCTTGAGTTATTTGGTCTTTTTGGCCCAACCATGCACCATAATTCTGGGAAAAATAATTATTTTTCTCTTTGATGTAAAACAAAGCTGGTGCATCTGTTTAAGCACACACCTTTGCCGTGCAGAAAAAGCCAGAACCACACACAGATCAATACAGCTACCATAATTTGGACAACGGAGAGATTTGGATTCCACGGCCAATTTTGCTACTGGTTTCACCTTGAGCTAGTTGTTTAGCCTCCTTGACCTTTCATTTCTCCTTTTATAGAATAAGAAATAATAGTTACAGAGGATTTCCTATATGCTAACCATTGTTGAACACAGTCTACACATATTGACCTACTCATTTAATGCACAGAATAAGGAAGTAAAAAACACACCAATATTCTCATTATCCTACTGATTAGAAAATTGAAAAACAGGTAGATAAAGTCACTTGTGTGAAAAATTACAAATCTTATAAGTGACCTAGAGCTTGTTCTGGGTCCAGAGTCTACACTTTTATGACTACTAAGAGGTGTTTCAGTGCAATAGTAATAACCATGGGAATAACAATAGTACCTCAGAAAGTTATAAAAATATGCACTCAAGTAACACATGTAAAGTCTTTACTTCATTTCCAGCATATTGTTGTTGCTGTTGTGTTGTTGTTAGGTGCTGTCAAGTCGGTATCCGACTCATAGTGACCCTCATAGGGTTTTCAATGGCTGATTGTTTCGGGATTGCCTTGGGAATGGATTGCCAGGCCCTTCTCCCATTTTTGCGGTGCTGGGAATTGAACTGGGGACCTCAGAGACTGCAGCACAGCACTCTATCAACTGAGCTAAATCCCAGGTGCCATCAAATCATGTCCAACTCATAGTGACCCTCATAGGTTTTCAATGGCTGATTATTTCAAGATTGCCTCAGGAGTAGATTGCCATGTCCTTCTCCCATTTTTGTGGTGGTGGGATGCGAACCCAGGACCTCAGAGATTGCAGAGCAGTGTTCTACCAACTGAGCTAAATCCCAGCCTATTCCAGCATATAGTAAATCATCAATAAGGATTACAATTATTATAATTTATAAATTATAATAATAACATCACATTTTCTAATGAGTTTTAAATAATATTTAGTAATGCATGAAAATTATGTAGCAAATTAAAATGCTTACATTTTATCATTATTCTATTACTAGGACTACTTTGTTGTTGTTATTGTTAGGTGCCGTCGAGTCGGTATCCAACTCACAATGACCTTCATAGGTTTTTCAATGGCTGACTGTTTCGGGATTACCTTGGGAGTGGATTGCCAGGTCCTTCTCCCATTTTTGCGGTGCTGGGAATTGAACTTGGGTCCTCAGAGACTGCAGCGCAGTGCTCTACCAACTGAGCTAAATCCCAGCGTCAGGACTACTTTACTAGCTATAAAAGAGAGTGTTCTGTGAAAGAAATACAAAGCTCCTGAGTACATTAGCTCCTCCTTACTCTGAGCTGTATCATGTGCATCCTATAAACATTAGTTTTCTTATGCACATAAGTGGAAAATTGAGCAATAAAAACACCACAAACCTAAAAAGAGTTTTGAAAAAAATGCAAATTTGACCTTTTAGATGAATATGGGAGAATTCAGTATTCACTGGTACATGAACATGAATACAAGTAAATTCTTAGAATTTGGAAAACTTCCTCCAAGAGTTTGGAAAGAAATAGACTTGTAAAAAAATCTTTTCTTCTTCAATTGAATAATTAAATCAGGTAACTGACATACACTAATGAGTACAATGTCTACATAATGTCCTGGGCCACCTTCTTTTCTTTTCTTTTTCAATAATTCACTTAGCAAAGTACTGTGACACCAAGATCAATTGATGACATTTCATGACAAATTGGCAATAAAAATACATCCTCTAATGGAGAGACACTATTCAAAAAAATTGAGAGAAGGCACATATAAGCCCAAACAGATACAGCATATGACTGTTGTTGTTAGGTACCATTGAGTTTAGCAACCCTATGTACAACACAATGAAATACTACCTGACACTCTGCCATTTCTAGCACTATGTCAGTGCTTCTCTGCCATTCAGAGGGTTTTCAATGGCTGATTTTTTCAGGATTGTTTTGGGGGTGGGCTACCAGATCCTTTTCCCTTTTTTGTAGTGCTGAGAATTGAACCCAGGGCCTCAGAGGGTTCAGAGCAGCACTCTACCAACTGAGCTAACCCCAGCCCCAACAGCACATGGCCATATGGGGAAAATATTTTACTATTCTGTGCTCCTTTCTATTTTTTCCTAGGACTATACTTGTTAAGTTATATGTCTTCAGATAACTCCTTGGGAAAGCAAAATCTTAGATATTTTAACAAAATTCATTCAACAGGCAGCACTTATTATTTTTGTTGTTTAATTAGAAAGTGCTTCTGACACATCTAATCCAATGCTTTCATTAAATGCCAGCAAAAAAGCTTTAATGTCAATCATGTAGAAACTACATGTAGAAGACAAATTCTTTTTGATTATCAAACAAATATATTAAAAGCACTGTTTCATAGCCAACAATTCAAATTATGAATCACTTCATACATATATAAACAAATATTGGAACTGAATTAAAAATTAAACACCACCAAAATCATTCCTGTTAGCAGTTATTTCCTTATTCATAAACTGAAAGATTATATATTCTTTTTCTTCTACTAAATGTTTATTATTGTTTGTAGACAGAAAGTATCCCCTGTCATTTATAACTTTCAGTCAAGTTGTAGGATATTTTCTATATTAAAAATTTGATATAAATTGATTTTAAAAAGATGCATCCAAAGAGAAATATGCTTAGCAATAATAATCAATTCTAAATGAATTTTATTGACTCATGTAGAAAATAGCATGAAGTGAAATAATATATCAAATCAGCAATGCCTTCCTCCAGTTTTCAGTTTCCCAGTTACACTGGTGGCCTAGTAATCCAAGCTTGAGTCACTTTCCTAATTTATGTATCTAATTTAAGGACATTAGAGCTTCCCTAGTGGTTATTTCAATATCTGTCACTTCAGGAGTTGTGAGGTCATCTGTTTACCTGACTAGAAAATTAATGAGTCAATATTTCAAGTCATTATATTGCTAAAGTCTTAATTATAAACCACTAACTTACAGTCTTTGGAAAAACTTTCAGAGTCCTTTACATAGTTCAGATTTAGAAGAAATGCAAAGGGGCCTAACAAGTAGATCGCACCTATACTCGCAGCACATGGGAAGCTGAAGTAGGATGGTGAGTTCCAGGCCCGTCGGGGCTACATAGCTAGAACTTGTGTCAAGAAAACAAAAGGAGGAGGAGGAGAAGAGGGGTGGAGGGAGGGGGAGGGGGAGGGGGAAAGGAGGAGGGTTTCCTAGACATGCTCCTTGTTTCCAAAAGTTGCACTCTATAGACTTGATGATATTAAATTTCTTTTCTTTCTTTCTTTCTTTTTCTGTATTGAGGGTTGAACCCAGGGCCTCATGCTTCCATGCTTTACAAGTGCTATACCACTGAGCTTCACCCCCCAGCCCATTTTCTTTTTGAGACAGGGTCTCACTACATTATGCAGACTGCCTCTGTTCTCGAACTTGTGATCACCTGCCTCTGCTTCCCGAGTCACTAGGATTACAGGCATGGCCACTGAACCTGGCAATGATATTAAATTTCTCTTGACCATATTATCAGACTATTTTTAAATAGCAAAGCAGATGAGAGCTATTATTTTTAATAATTTAGACTGACACAGTTTGGAAATCATTCCTTATAATCCAGTTAGATGCTTTTAGAAGTTATTTTCACTTTAAGTTATTTCAAAGCCATATGAAATGGCAAGATTTACTTCACCCCTTGCATTTGGCTTACAATGCATAGAGATGTAAAATTTTGATAGAGATCAGAATCAAATTCTGCTTGCTTTTGTAAGAAAGGCATATGTTGCATTTTAGTTTGAGAATTTAGATAGTTTTAAACTGTAAAAAACATCAAACATTGAGCTATGATTTGGAGCTGTGCATATCAGTGCCAACTCTTGTGTACAAAACACTTCAAAGCCTGTATTCTGTTTTAAGAAAGTTCGTTCATTGTATTCCAGAAATGTGGAAATGTAACTACAAATTTTCAATATCAGAGATTAATTTAGCTGCTGGTGCTGGTAACATTACCTTTTAAAAACCATTACCTAATATCATTATCTATTTATTATACACATTCAAACAAGTCAAAGAAGAAAATAAGGATCAAGCTAAGAAAAATGTTTTAAGACATTTTCATGGGAATACAAGTAACTACATGATCAGAATGGTGGAATTCATGTTACTATTTATTGATCCAAAATATTGACCTTTGCAGTCAAACTTTTAGTCAATGGAGAAACAAAAATTTCAGGTAGCCAGAATTTCCAAAACACATAGATCTTTGCTGCTATTTGATATTATTGTATTCTAGAACTAAGGTATCTACAGCCATAGCACCCTAGCATCTGATCCCACTGATTTCTAAAGCGAAGCAGGGTTGGCCTGGTTAGTCCTAGGATAGGAGACTGCCTGGGAACACTAGGTGCTGCAGGCTAGGGAGAAGGACCTGACAACCCACTCCCAAAACAATCTGACATAGAAAACCCTGTGAATAGCAGAGAAGCACTGACAATAGTGCTGTGCCTGTCACAGTGTCAAGGAGTGTTTCATTCTGTTGTACATAGGGTTGCTATGAGTCAGACCCAACTTGACAGCACCTAACAACAACCACCATAGCAGAACTACGGTTTCCATAATGATTCTTCCATTATCCTTATATTGGCTGCCTGTGTTTCATAGAATTAAAATCAAAGATTAGTGAAAAATAGATGGCAATGACTTGTTTTTATTAAACTATATTATTCAGCTTTTATTTGTTTGCAAGTCACAAGGATTGATTTTGAAGTATATGCCATTTGGATGTATTTGCTCCATGGTACAATCTAAGAGAGATTCAAGACCTGACAATAGATAGTTTTTAAATATGGACTGGGTAAGAATGTGGAAATGAGTTAGACATATCACTCGCACATTATTCCTAGAAAAAACAACCCCAGATGTCAGACTCTGCCATTCTGAGATTATTGCTAAATACTAAGATTTTGTATCATTCTAGGTTCCAGCAGGAAATGGACTACTTTGACATGTTGAGAATTTGATGAGAGTTCAGAGAAAGTAGTTACAGAGGTATAGCAAAGCCTGCAGCCGTAGCTCTGTGGCATCCGCTCCTGTCAGATATCAGAAGCTAAGCAGGGTCAGGCCTGGTTAGTACTTGGATGGGAGACAGACCTGGCAACCCACTCCCAAAAGTCAATCCTCCATGGAGAACCCTATGAACAGCAGAGTGGCACTGACAATAGTGTTTCATGTATTGTATATAGGGTTACTATGTGTCAGATACTGACTTGACGGCACCTAACAACAAGCAAAGCTTAGCAAAATCAAAGGGAATTGAATGGTAGCATGGGCACTGTTATTGTCTTTAAACTTGAAAGGTAAGAGGAGGTTACAAGAATCAAGGGAGAAGGCACCTTGACAAGACCTGTGATCCTTACATGAGGCACATAGCTGTACTGTGAAAATTCATTTGAAAAAAGAGCCCAGAACTTGGGTACCACGATCCTTTTCCTGTGTCTAACCTCTTACAGGTGTTCCTTTTGAAAGGACACAAATAGTAGCTAGACAGCAGAGAAGGTTGTTGAGGTACTGTCACTGGGAGCAGGCAGAGCTTAGAAAGGTGGGAAAACAGTGGCACAGGGAAAAATCCAACTTGGTCTCTATGGTAATTTAAAATATTGACAAAATTCAATGGCTAAATAATTTTGCATTGACTAAGGTTGTTTCTCTCTTTTTTTACATAATAAACTTGTATTATCTCCAATCTAAAGGTAGTATGATGCAGTTTACAAGAAATCTTAGAATACGTTGTTATATTTAGTCCTTTTAACTTCCTGTGGGGGAGAAGGCAGCTAATGTTGATGTCACTTTTCATAAGATTAAACAATGTAGCAGAGAATGTTAGGTGCCCTCCAGTAGGTATCCAACTCATAAAAACCCTGCATACAAGAGGGGAAACACTACTGTTAATGGTTCTCTGCTATTCATAGGGTTTCCAATGGCTGATTGTTTTTTTTTTTTTTTTAGTGTGTTTTCTAGTTCTTCTCTCAAGCCTGCAGCACCTAGTGTTCCCAGTCTCCCATCCAAGTACTAACTAGGTATGACCCCACTTAGCTTCCAATATCTAACTGGATCAGATGCCACAGTGGTATGGCTACAGGCATAGGAGAGGATAGACAGTGAGAAAGTGGTAGAATTTGGAGTCAATCTTAACTTCTATCTTCCAGTCCAGTATTATTTCTATCACTTTACAGTTATAAAAATACTTGGGGGCATTTATTTTTCTTTCCATAATAAATAGTTTGTGATTATATGTTTTGGGCAACTTTAATTATTTGCCCTCAAATAACCTATTATTTAATATGCTAGATCAAACATAACCATTAGTTGAACTACCTGATGCATACTTTACTATTACTCAGTTAAGCTGATGGCTAGAAGTCTTAGTTATAGTGGTGATCAGCTAAAAGACAAACATAGACTTGAATCCAATAGAGGACTATTCATCTGCTTCATAGTTTTGGGGAATTTCTTTTTAAAACTTAGGCTATTATAATCAATATCTTATAATTAGCATTATACATTTAAGAGAAATAATTCAATTCTGTATTTGTTGTTTCAGGCTTAGTATTCATAATACCTAAGTTGTCTTGCATGAAATAAGATAGAATCTTTCATGAGATAGTTTACCATTTGGGGCTGCCCTTGATTAAAGCTATTTTTCTATAGTGGTCACCACAGCATGTGTTCTAACCATGCAGCCTCGGGCATATCCCTCCGTGTGACATGGTGGACAGAACTCTGAGTTACAGGTGACAGGTGGATCTAGTTTCAGCTCCAGTATAAAATAATTATGAGACTGAGCGTCTCAATCTGTAACACATTCTTCTTGAACACTCTGGAATGAAGTTTCATCATCTAAAAATTATTTTCTACCTCAAGTGTTCTTTCATATTCGTTTCTTTCCTTAAGTAAAAACTATTGATTTCATGGAAAGATGTCAAAGGATCCTTGTGTGTTATTTAAAAACAAGAAAAACAAAAGTTAGTCCTAGTCCCTGCAATGAGAATTTGGATCCAGTAGTAATTAGTTCCTTTGTTCTAAGTTAATTAAAATGCACACTTTTTTTGATAGCATTAACAAGAAGGACTTCTAATTTAGTTTCTATTTTTTATTAATTTTGACATTATATTTACATGAAGGAAACACTTCAGTAAGCAAAGAAAAAACCTAATACTTCAATTTGATGCAACTAAGTAACTATGTAGGCAATTCTATAACCTTGGTAATTTAAAATGAATGTATGAAGTTTTATACAATGAAAAAGATTGTAGTACTAAGATAGAATAGTGTCGATAGGTTAATTCGCATATTAACTTTTATTGTGGTAATTTTAATAAGGCATAAACAGCATTAATAATTTAAAAATGTGCTCTATTGCTTAGGAAACTATTTAAGCACTTTTAAATTGCAATGGTATTTCTAGTAGAACACTGACCACGAAATCACCCTCTAAACACTTCTTAAAGAAAACTCGCTCAGAAAAAAAAAGAAAAAAAATTTTTTTAAATTAAAAAATAAAAGAAAAATAAAAGAAAAATAAAAAAGTAAAATGGCTCAGTTTCTTAATGTGTTTTCATGATAAAAACATTTTTCAAAATTGTTTTACTAATTTTGTTAATAGATAAATTTTATTTGCATGTAAACCTATCAAATACAAAGATTATTGAATTTAGTTTGTAGGATTATTTAAAATTATTTCTAGGTCAGTCTTTAGGGAGTAATTATCCATGTGCATATTGTAAAGATTGGGGAGCATCTGAATTCGAAAAGGAAAAGTGAGTGACATTTTACTTCTACTCTAGTCTGTGGGATCTCTTGCTGAGGTAGGATGGCGCTATCCTAATTTCCCACATTTACCATGTCTCATATGGTTGGTGTGTTTACAGAGAATACTCCTTCTTAGTCCTGAAGTATATCTTCAAAATCACGTCTTAGTAAGTAAGTAAGTAAGTTTACCCTGTTGTTGTTGTTGCTGTTAGTTGCCATTGAGTTGAGCCTGACTCATGGCGACACTATGAAATGTTCCCTAACACTATGCCTTGCCTAACACTGTGCCAGTGCTTCTCTATTATTCATAGATTATTTTGAGATTGCTTTGAGGGTGGATTGCAAAATCCTTCTCCCATCTTTGCAGTGCTGGGGATCAAACCCAGGGCATCAGAGAGGACAGAGTAGTACTCTACCATGAGCTAAACCCCAAGGGTTACTATATCTATGCCAAATAAGTGGATTACTTCTGTATCATCTCTTCTCCAACTCCAACAAACTGCTCTACCTCTTGAGCATGTCTTCTCCAACACAGTCTTTTACGCTGGTCCTCCTTTTTCCTGGAGCACATTTTGCCTCTTACTCACCCTTAAAACAGTGCAATATGTTTTTCTTTTGAAAATTTTCTCCCAAAATATTGCCTCCTCTATATTTTCCACTTTCTGATCTAGCCTCCTACTTTGGAGGTAATTACTAGGTAATTGTCATGTCTGTGTTAGACTTGTTCCTAACACAAGAGTCATGAGGGGATGGATTTTGTCTAATTTGCCAACACTTGGTACAGTTGTTGATACTGATTGAATGCTGTTTGGTGTGTGAATGAGTTTGTCTCTTTTTGTGTTCTCTGTAGAGATAATTTCTTTTGTACAGACTTCTCAGCCTGGAGCCTTAGAAAAAACTAGGTATTAATTTAGCTCTCAAAGTTGACCAGAAATAAATTTTCCTGAAGATATTTAGATATTTAGATATTAACTAGATATAAATGTGTAACATAGTTCTACTTTTAAAAAGACACAGGCAAGAAAAGAAACACAAAATATGAAAAAACATATAAAGTTATTTTGGATCCTGGAACACATCAAGTTGCATTGTAATTATGAGGAGTTAGTTGTCTTATTTCTAATTACCTTTTTGAAATTGTCCAAATTGAAAATTTGTGCTTCATATACCCAGGTAGTACCTTGAGTTTACAGATGGAATACTTGTGATGGCATTTATTCTTTTTTTTCCCTCAGATATCACACCATTGCAAAAAAATTAGAAACAAGTACTAAGTCCCTTGATTTATTTAACTCTGAATTTCTTTGCTTTAGGAGTATAAATCAGACTCTTATTGTCACTTTAATGCAGAAAGGGTCCTTTTGTGTTCATATTATAGATCAAGATGTGATTTAAGTTGAATCTTGTCAAGGTAACTCCTTTTTAAACTATGAGAAGAGACTTGGCTAAAGCCCAAAACTAATGGGAGTCATATTTTAAAATAAAAAGCAATATGTTAGTAATAGAGGCTTTGCTATTTCTTGCAGTCACCATAAGCTCAAATTCTTGTCAGTTTTCACAGCTAATGTATTTTTTCTGGTCAGGTCATAAGCACTTTTTAAAAGTCTCCACTTAATATTGTGGAAGACAAATTCTAATTTTCCAAAAGAAGCAGTGAAAATAGAGATCTTCACCTGGAGTCATAAGATACAAGATGCCTGACTATCAAAGGAATGCCATTTTGAAAAGAAAGAGCATGAGAAAGTAGTCTGAATATGATATTGAACAAATGTTCAGATTAAACGTAAAGGGATATCATATTTCCAGGACTTTTCCTCTTCCCCACATTCTATAAAGCCATCTTTCAACTGATGAAATGTAAACGATGACAAGAAGTAATTCATGTTGTTCACATCTATAATTTAATGACTTCTTTGAGAAATGAAAGCTAATTTTACTTGGGTTTACATATACCGCAGACACTTGCCACACATTGCTTATAGCTCTTGTAAGGCTGCTTGTCTATAATGTGGAGCTTGATATTGAATGTGAAATGATAGCAGAAGTTTCAGGAAGACCAGTTACTTAAACTTTTAAATTTTGTCAGCGTCCATGCGAGCAAGTCAAGCATATATTGTACAGAAAAAAATACTAACATGAACAATGAATAATAAACAGGGAGAAATCCACTTAATATTAGTGGCTACATTAAAAAAATCACCTTAGAAAAGCACGTCAGTTTTATTTATGAATTTTATGAAAAAGAAAGGTTAATTCAACTCTCAACTTTAGCTTGCAGAAACTCAATTGATTTTCAACTTTTACATAATTTTGAGATCTCCAAAGCTGTCATCGGCTTAAGAGGGTTTTCAGAGTGTTTCAACATTTCAAGATATTCATGTAGCTTTTAATGTTCAGTTTGAATTATGCAAATCCACGAGGCTCCCATTGTTAGGCCTGACCTCGTGTTTTCCTCCTTTATGGGGGTAACAGAAATAGAGGTGAATACTATTCCTTGATGATTTTCTTTCTTCAAGAATTATCTTAAGTGGCTTAGATGTGACCTTTTTCCTTACTCTTCACTGGCCTAGAATAAATTTATGTCACATATGGATTTCTTCTTATTTTCTTCATGGATTATCTGATAATGATGATCTTTATTTTTGTCACCTAATTTCAAACAGCAATTAAGTTGCCTTGAACATTGTAATAAAATCTTACCTTGTCTACTTTTATTTTTCACAAATTTGTTAGTAAGACAATTGAAGGTGTGTGTGTGTGTGTGTGTGTGTGTGTGTGTGTGTGTGTGTTTTCAGTATAGAGAGCTTGAATCCAGAGCCTTGAACATGCTAGGCAAGTGCTCTACCACTGAGCTGCACCCCTACCCCCTTTTATTTTTATTTTGAGATAGAGTCTTACGAAGTTGGTCAGGCTGCCTCTGGCCTCAAACTTGTGATCCTCTAGACTCAGCCTCCAAAATTTCCTGGGATTACAGGCGTGTGACATCATACCTGGCTTTTTTGTTTTTTTTTTTTCTTTTCTTTTTTTGAGGCAGGGCCTTGCTGTGTAGGCCAGGATGGCCTTAAATTTGTAGACCTTGTGCCTCAGCTTTGGAAGGAGTGGGATTACAGGCATGCACCACCACACCCAGTTAGTCTATTTTTAATATAAAAATAATTGAAGTTTATAAAACTTAGGTAAATAGTAAAGTCAGAATTTAAGTATAGGTCTTATTAATTTAGTGAGCTTTTCTCCCTCTTTTAAGTTTACCTCACATTGTTTTGAAGACAAAGTTATCAATATTTCTTTGGATCATGACTTACTATCCAAAGGACCTCTAAATATTAATATGAGCAGAGAGAGTGACTCTTAAAGAGAAAAAGTTAATTCTTACAAAAGTATACATATGTGTCTTGTTATTTTCTTGTCAAAAGAACTATTTTGTCCAATAAAAGATTTTAATAAAGGCTGAAACTTTGTGTTAAATTTTCATCTTACCTTTTCTGGAGTATCTCTAGAGAGTCACCTGAAAAAATAGAAATTGTGTTTTAGTTAAAGAAGATTTAACATATACCTAGTAAGTTATATATTATATCATTAACTAAATAGTATGGCATATAATATTTTCATAGTCCCAGAACATTGTATTTAACATCTTATTTAGAGTATTTCTATTGGAAGTAATTTGTTGTATTAGTATATTATTTTAAATTACTTAATTTTTATATTTCATAATTCCTTGTTGATGTTGTTAGGTACCATCAAATCGGTGTCTGACTCATAGTGACCCAATATATAACAGGCAAAACATTATTGTTAGTGCTTCTCTGCTATTCATAGGGTTTTCAATGACTGATTGATTTTTGGGAGTGGGTTGCCAGTCCTTCTCCAAAACCTATAGTATCTAGTGTTCTCAGGTGGTCTCCCATCCAAGTACTAACCAGGCCTGACCCTCCTTAGCTTCCGAGATCTGATGGGATCAGATGCCATAGTGGTAGAGCTGCATACTCATAATTCCTTAGACTGTTTTAAATAAACTGTGTTGGTCCTTGAAATAAATATGTATTATTAAAAGTCATTATTTTTTTTCAGAAAAGAAGTAGCTTTTCTCTTCCTTCATATATGCAAAAAGTGGAGAAGTGTGTAAATCCCTTCATTTAGACAATAAGTAAAGTAGAAAATATCATTCATCTTAACTCTGTCTTGATTTATCTTGTCTTAATATGAATTTGTTGTCCAGTAATATTCTCCCTAAGTAATCTCATCCACTCCCACAAATTTAGCCACCAGAGACAGGCTGAGAATAGTTGAGTTTCTGTTTCCATTCTAGAACTTGATCCAAGCTACAAATTATGCATCCAATGGCCTATTATATCACTATACTTTGTTGCATTTGAGAGAATGTAACTAATTTTTTTGTGTGTGATCCTTTCTCACACATCCTAATTAGCCTTCCTCTGTTGTTTCTGAGCTCATTGAATGGTAATAATACACACCAAACTCACCAAGTCAGCAATTTTGGCATCATCTTTTATTCCTCTTTCATTCCTTCTCTTTTGCCCAATGTTATTTTTATTGATAAATGTTGCATTATTTATTCACCAAGATTTATTGATCAAAGCCCTCTCAATTCTTACTTTCTTCTTACCTCCATGGCCACTGCTGTGTCTACAGCCATACCATCCTGGCCTCTAATCTCATCAGATCTTGGAAGCTAAGCAGGGTTGAGCCTAGTTAGTAATTGGATGGGAGACCACCTGGGAACACCTAGTGCTGTAGGCTTGGGAGAAGGACCTGGCAGCCTATTCCCAAAAAACAATCAGCCATTGAAAACCCTATGAATAGCAGAGAAACACTGTCATAGTGCCAGCATGGCACAATGTTGGGTATTGTTTTTTTCTGTTGTACATAGGATCACTATGAGTTGGACCTAACTTGAGGGAACCAAATAATAACAACCATTGATATAATCATAGAGCAACTACCCTTCATTGCCTGATCGAGTACAGAGTGCCGTGGCCATCCTTTGTAGTCCAGAACTGACCCTTTTCTAATCCACTCTTTGCTCTGTTTTCCAGGGTGATGGTATATAAATACAAATATTATCACATGTTCACTTCACCTGGCACCCCCAAATATTTTCCCATTTCCTTTTTTTAAAAAGTCCAAAGTACTTAATGTGGACAGCAAGTCCCTGTAAAATTTTATCTCTCCTCTCCTCTCAGAATTAGCCTCTCGCTCCTCCCTACACCCACATCTCTCTGGGCTTCAGATAAATGAGACTTACTTCAATTCCTTCTACAAAAACTCTTTTCATATCCAGGCATTAAAATAGGAAATTATTTCTTCCTGGCTCTCTTTTTGCCCAGCACTGTATCTTCACGTAAATAAGTTGACTTTATGCTTTATGTTTTAACTGAGACTTCATTTCCTCTGTTAACCTCTCCAGAGTAGACTGGGTGCCTCAGTGAATCACTTCACTGACTCTCCTTTCATGACTTTCATCAACATTGTAATTATGTGTTTATAGTCTGTCTTTCTTCCTAGAATTTAAATTCCATCAGGGCATACATCATTGTATTCCATCTGCCCAATTTCTTGTATCTATCACAGAACTCAAACAACGAATGCATGCAATGAGCATGAGTATTTGTTCAGTGAATGAACACCATTTTATTCTTGAGAAGTTGTCCACTGTACTACCCATTATATGAACAGAACATCATTCCATTTACATTGAAGACCATTGTACATAAACACATTTTTGTCCAGGTCCTTTACTGTGGTACAATTAATATTATTCATTTGACCCTGCTATTTATACAGCTATAAATTGCCATGGAGTCAGATCTGACCTATAGTCACCCTCATAGGGTTTTCAATTGCTGATTGTTTTGGGATTGTCCTTCTCCAACTTTTGTAGTGGTGGGGATTAAACTGAGGGCCTCAAAGAGCACAGAACAGAACTCTGCCAACTGATCTACAGCCCCAGCCCTACAGCTATAAATCGTGACTTTTAAATAGTTGAGACTCTTCGCAAGAAAGAAAATTTTATTGCCATAACAGTTAAATTAAAGCCATGAAAAATTATTTGCTAAATCCATTAAAATCATTTAAAAATTCAACAGGATATGCAAGTGTAATACTAAAGATTTCCAAAACCTAGCTAAAAAATTTTGTTACCAATCTCATAAATTACTCATACTTATTACATTTATTTTTATGACAGCATATCTGTGTAAGACTCTTGTATCTGGAACAAGAAAGAATGATTACATATGAAAGTTGGAATTATTTATTTATTTATAGAACTGGGGGAAGCGGTTGAACCAAGGGTCTTATGGCTGTTTGACAGGTGCCCTACCACTGAGCAACACCACCTGTCCATTTCTTATTTTTCACTTGTATTTTGAGACAGGGTCTTGCTAAATTGCACAGGATACCTTGGCCTCGAATTTGTGATCATCCTGCTTCAGCCTTCTGAGTCACTGAGAGTAGAGATATGTGCCATGGTACCCAGATAAATTGTTCTTTATAGGTATGGTTATCTGGTGTGAATTAAGTAAGAATGCACATTGTCTTATTACAAGACTATGATTTGATATTTTCTATGATCTCATCAAATATGGCCTGGAACAGTACCACTGTGGCCTCCAATCCCATCAGATCTTGGAAGTTAAGCAGAATCAGATCTGATTAATAGTTGGATGGGAGACTGCCTGGGAATGCCAGGTGCTGTAGCCTTGGGAGAAGGACCTGGCAACCCATTCCCAAAACAACAATCAGCCATTGAAAACCCCATGAATAGCAGAGAAGCACTGACAATAGTGTTTCATCTGTTGTACATAGGGTTGCTATGAGTCAGATACTGACTGGAAAGCACCTTACAACAACAACATCAAATATATTCTGCTTCTAATTTCCATTCCATCATTGAGGTACAATCTACTGCTAATTACAAATTACCTGGAGCTCTTCAGTTGTCATACAACGTTCACAAAGGAGAGTGGTATTGACCATTTCCTCTCAAAAACATGTGTGAGATAACCATGGATTGGTGTTACCATCATGGAATGTGCAGCATATGAAATGTATCTGAACTCACAAATAATTTGACTCTGATAAGGTAAGAGGCCACAGGAAAGGGAGGCTTCTCACCAGGTTAAGTTTTAATGTTGCTGTTTTTGTTAGGTGTTGTAGAGTCAGGTCGGACTCATAACAACACTCGTAGGGTTTTCGATGGCTGTTGGTTCAGGATTGCTTTGGGAGTGGATTGCCACATCCTTCTCTCATTAAGTTTTAATAGTATTATTTAAAAAGAATGACAGTGTCTAGAGGACTCTCATCCTCAAAGTACTTATGAATTTTCTTTTCAAATTAGAAAGTATTGGAGAAGACATGGAGAAAAGAGAACCTTTGCATACTGTTGGTGAAAATGTAAATTAGTACAGTCATTATAGAGAAATACATGGAGAGTCCTTTAGAAAATACAAAATAGAACAGCAATCCTACTATAAGGTTGCTGTGGTTTGGATCTGGAGTGTCCCCCAAAGACCCAAGTGTTGAAGGCATGGTTTCCAGCCTGTGGCTATATTGGGAAGTAGTGGAAGCTTTAGCAACTGGAACCCAGTGGAAGGAAGTTAGACAATTGAGGGCATGCCCTTGAAAGAGATATTGGGACCAGCCCCTTCCTGTTTCTCTTTCCTATTTCCTGGGTGAGCAGCTTCCTTTGCCCCATGTTACAGCCAAGGTGCACTGCCTCACTGCAGGCCCAAAGGCACCAGAGCCAAGCAACCATGGACCAAACCTCTGAAACTATGAGACGAAATAACCCTTTCCTCGTTTTAAGTTGGTTCTCTCAGGTATTTTGTTATAATGAATAAAATAAGACTGGCAACAGGAGCCTAAATCCAAAAGAAATGAGATCATCATCTGGATGATATATCTGCACCCCTATGTTTATTGCAGCACCATTTACAACACCCAAGATAAGGAAACAGCTTAAGCATCCTTCAGTGGATGCAGTTGTTTTGCTGTTGTCAGGTGTTAAGTTGGATGCGACTCATTGTGACCCTGTGTACAACAGAATGAAATGCCCCGCACTATGTCAGTGTGTCTCTGTCATTCATGGAGCTTTCAAGGGCTGATTGTCTTGGGGATTGTTTCAGGAGTGGGTTGCGAGGTCCTTCTCCCATTTGAGGTGCTGGTGATCAAACCCAGGGCCTCAGAGAGTGCAGAGCAGCACTCTATCAACTGAGAAAAACCCCAACCCCAATGGATGTGTGGGTTGAGAAAGAAAAGATGGCATATGTGTACACACATATACACATATATATGTGGATAATGTTTAGCCATAGAAAAGGAAGAAAATCCTGCCATTTGTGACATGAATGAAACTGGAGGGTGTCATGTTAAGTGAAATAAGCTAGACACCAAAAAACAAATATCATACTAATATATGGAAATTAAAAATGTTGAACTCAGAAGTGGAAAGGAAAATGGTAATTATCTCAGACCAGGGGATGTGAGAAGTTGGAGAGATGTTGATCAAACGTACAAAATTTCAACTAAATAAGAATAAGATGAAACATATATTGTACAATACATGACTACATTGTTGTTAGATGCCATGGAGTCAGGTCCGCTTAGAGCAACATGATGTACAACAGTAGGAAACACTACCCAACTTTGTGTTGTGCACATGGTCTTTTTGTGTTTGAGTCCATTGTTGTATACACTATATTTCTTCTCATTTTGAGTTGTGTCACATCAGCAAAAACAGGTCCCAGGGGCTTTACTCCATTGCTGTCATTAAAGTCTACTCTTCTTTGAGGTGACAACTCTTCCCTAGTTTTCTTTTGAATGTCTTCCTGCCTGAGGTCTCATTTTCTGTATTATATTTGACAGTGCTTCTCTGCTATTCATAGGATTCTCAATGGTTAATTGTTTCCAAAGTGAGCAGGTAGGTCCTTCTCCCTAGTCTGTCTTGGTCTGAAAGCTCAGCTGAAACCTGTCCCCCATGGTGGCCCTGCTAGTATATGAAATACTGGTGGCATAGCTTTCAGCATCACAGTGACACTTAAGCTACCACAGCACAGCAAGCTGACAGACACATGGGGAATGGTGACTATAGGTAATAACAATGCATTCTGTTCTTGAAAATAGCTAAAGGACTAGATTTTAAAGTTTTCTTATCACGAAGGAATGGAATGTGAAGTAGTGTGTGTTTATTAGTTCCATTTAGCCATTCTACCATGCATACAGCCTGCAGCCACATCACTGATCTCAGAAGCTGAGTAAGTTGGACTGATTAGTGTTTGGATGGGAGACATCCTGGGAATAGTGACTCCATGAACCTAACAACAACAATAACAACCACCACCATGTATGCAAACTAAAACAGCACGTTGTACATGACAAATATATACAAATTTTGTCACCTTAAAAACTAAATTGAAAAATAAAGAATGTATCTACATGGCAAAACTTACTGGCTTTCCCCAGTATCCGTTCTCACATTCCTGCCTTCTTACTATGTTTGAGCTGGGTTGTGGAACACTAGTGGGGAACTGCATTTCTCAGCTTTCCTGTCTGTTTGTGCAAAACTGATTTCTCATTAATGGAAAATAAGCAGTAATCATATAGACAAGTGTCTTCCAATTATTTGGGAGAATGCTACTTCCTCTTAGTTGTTTCTCATCCTCTTTTCTTGAGCTTGATTGAGTAAGCCAGCTTCAAACAGGCAGATGGGCACAATTGAGGGGCAGAATGAAAAGTCAGAAAAAGTCTCATCCATAGAATATCTGTGGAGACAATGGTCTATATGAACTGAGGCTGAAACACGCAAGGTACAATTTGAAGAGTGCATTGCATGTTTGTTTATTTTTCATGAGAGTGTTTTGATATACTAAATAATACAATTAACAGATATATACACATGGGTATTTATGTGTGTATACCTATACAAAATATGCATGTTTGAATTTAAAATATGTTGACACATGGGTTAAATAATGTATTTTGTTTTAAATTAAAGACAAGATATCCTTGAAGTTGGAAAAGAAGAAAATATAATTAGAAAAGGTTTATCAAGGAAAGTAGAGTTGAAATTTTTAAGCTAATTACATATTTACCCTTATCCATGGAAAATAGACTCTTGTATCCAAAAAAGCATAAATAGATTTTATAATTGCTAATGCTATGAGCCGGTTGACTATTCCATCTGTGCACAGTACTGTACAGCCCTCAAGTGGGTAAAAAGAAGCTGATGTCTTTCTTTATGCCAAGACTTGATGAACTTTTTCTCAGTATGTGAATAAAATTTTATTTAAAAGCATGAAGGTAATAGATATGCTTTACAATGGCTTAGTAACATTAACTTACATTTTGGATGTGACTCCAGATCTCCAAAAAAGCAAATAAGCAATATTAACAACATAAACATATACAGGACTTATTTAATGTCTTTTTCTTTATATTTTTGAAATTTCTTTGTTGTGGCTATATGTTAACTTTTGAATAGAGCCAACTTGAATGACTTTCCTAGTGAAAGTTATTTAATCAAGATATCTTTTTCCCCACATGTTACATAATGTCCTTGATTTATTCCCTTTTAATCCTGTTATTCATCATTTATTTATGAGTGAAGAGTCTGTGTGTATTCCCCTGTTAGTCATTCTGGAGCATCACAAAGTCATGTGATTATATGTATTATCTAAGAATAGATATTACTTTAAGGGTCTTAGTAATTATGGAGATATTTTTAAAGATGTCTTATGTCTGTCACATTGAAATACAGAATTTAAATTCTGATTTCATCAAGTCTCATCAAAGCACAATGATCTAAATTTGGCTTTTGAAATTAGTGTCCTTATGAGAGACCCTGAATGCCCACATGATGGGCTGGTGACATCTTGATTGTGTTCAGACACTTCCCAAACTAGGTGCTGTGTTTGAAAACTTAGGGCAAGTGAGATTGACAGGAGCCTCTCAGGAGACAGTGGGGAGAACAGAAGACAGATCAGATTTGGGCCTGCCAATCCGTGACAGGCTGGCTTTAACTTTCTCTCCCTGAAGTTCTTTGTCTTGTATTCTCTCTTCACTGAAATTGTGACACAAAGGTTATGACAAGCATGTGAAAATAGCTAGTGACTTATTAATGTCTGCTATGACTTGAGCATCATAGAGCTGCACAGTGTGGCCTCCGTGATTGCCTTTCTTTTCTTCTGTATATTGCAGCCAATCTCTTGAGCTGTCCAGAAGTGTCATATTCCTCCAGTGAAAAAAGATCAGTGCATTAATATGCTCGTCTTCCTCCAAGCTCATAGTTACTTGTCACATTAATATTTTGCCTAAACCAACTTTCTCTGAAATATAAGGAATGTAAATTACTCATTTCTTGAAATCCCACTAGAATAGTTTTTTTTCCCCAAAATTCAATTTGCACATATATTGAAGTAATGGACATTCTTAACAAACAGGAGTTTTCATTTATTTATTTTCATCCAAATGAAATTGAAAAGGCAGTATCGAAAGAGGATTTTTATGAAGTTGATCTTACATTTAACCTCACTCACAATGCTAAATTATAAACCCTTCAAAGAAACACTCTCCCATTTTGGGGCAGAATTATCTTTATCTTTATGCTCTTAGCTGTTTTATTTTGCTTTAATAAGTCTTTAACCTTTACTGACTTGGATTTCTGTGCACACATGCAAAGGTCATCTATATAGAGTTATAGCCTATTTGTTTTTCTTTCCTCCAGAACTTTAGAATATGATATTATCAATAACAATACTCATGACAATACAAATTTTGGGGGGAAAATCTACCATAGCACAAAATGATGGCTTTAAATTTAAAAGATAGTGGGAAAGAGTTTTGAGGAACAATGTAGGATATCCAGAGCAAAAAAATAAATAAATAAATAAAAAATCTTACTTATCTTTGAAGGAAATAGAAGACAGCTAATAACTTTTCCCTCACATTTTCTCCTTCATTATTGTGTTTTTTCTTCACTCTTCTTTCAAAATTATGGGCTAGGGATGGAGCTCAGTGGTAGATTGCTTGCTTAGCATGCACGAGGCCCTGGGTTTGATTCCCAGCAACACACACATACACACCCCTGTGTGGTAAAAATTCATACATTGTACATTTTCAACCTTACTACTCTTTCTGAAATACATTTTTTTCAGAATTGCTACTTTTTTATATCATATTTCTATGATAGATTTTGGCTATAATTGCAAAGGATATTAAGAGAGAAAATAATTTACGCTTTATAACTCATTCAAGTTATAGAAAAACAAACAACATATTATGTATCAGTATATAGTTATTGATGAAAGTAGTAATAATATTTAAATTTTATGCTATTTAAGCATATGAAAGACATTATCCTAAGCACTTTATGTATACTATTTCCAGTTACCCTCACAGTAAACCCTAACAAAAGTTTTATCATTCCAGTTTAATAGATGAAGAAATCAATTCTTTCAGAGATCTAATAGCCCATTTAACCTATAAAATAGAAAATTAATAGGTGGTTAATATGTCAATCTTACAGAACAATGAAGAATTTATGATTATGTTCTCAGTACCTGTCTGACTCATAAGTGGATGAAGACGTTCATCTTCTCTTAAATCTGTCATACTATAAGTCTGATGACTACCTATTTTAAGGCAAGAAAATAGAATAGATTTAACTTAGGTAAGTAAACACACACTAATATTAACTTCTTGTCTGGGTGACATTCTATTTTTTGACTGAATATAACTGTGTCTTCTAAAGAAATGGTATACTTTAAGTTCAGGTGAATAAAAGTCTATTTAAATACTGATAAGGAAATCAAATGATACCTCTACAAACTTTATATCCTATGAACATCCAAATCATCACAAGAACTAGGAAGGATACTCCCTCCCTCGATATGCAGACACACTTGTTTAACATGAGGAAATCGGAGCTTTGAGCAATCGGATTGCTTAGTTGTACTTTTTTGTGTTTTTCTCTGTTTTTATTTTTCTTTGTTCTGGGTCACTTGATTTTGATGTCTAAGTTTCTTTGTTCATTGTTTCCTGTGCAAATACATTTTTCATTTGAAATCTTAAAGAACAATTAAAGCCATTTGTCTAGATGTATCTAAGAAGTGATCTTAGACTTTCAATTTTTAATCAGATTTTTAATTTTACAGAAGAACTAATTAATACTCATAAAAATAATGTTACTCTCTCAGAGTTGGGATTTTTATCTCAATGTGTCATGGACAGCCTCTGTGATCTTTGTGCAAATCACTTCAATTCTCCAAGTTTCATTTTATGATGTGTTGCATAAAGAGTTTGGGTATCAATTTTTTGTTCTTTGCATTGCATAGTGCATTATGTCTGAAGGCTAGTAGCATCAGAGGCAAAATAAGACCAGATCTCAGGGCTTGATTCCTATTGTTCCTCCCCTCCCTCACCCTCCTCATTTGAGTTTGTGTATGTACAACACTGAGAGGCTGACTCATCCAAATTCTAGGTGAACACAGACTCCGTCAGCTGTCTGTGTTCACAGAGTTGTGGGAGGAACAGGGAGTGCTTTGAATGCCACTGGACTTCTAAGTCTAATCTTCTAACTTATTGTGGAGGAGACCCTCACATGAATGTCTTATCTGCAAACTAAATACTTGGGTATTATTTGCTGTGATGCTTATTGGAAGCATTTAATTAAAACAGAATTGCTAAAGAGTAATCAGTTCGAACCAGTCCTAAAATATATGCTTTGCTTTGAATATGACTTGAGTTCCTTTGTCCTCTGCATAAAATCCATTTCACAAAATGGACGTCCATGGTATGTACTTTCTACTTGGCACCTTGTTGTGTGTGTGTTTTTTAAATAAGCACATTCACATATGGAAGATCATTGACATTTTATTTCCTTTAAATCTGTGTCAAGTGCTAAAATCCTGCTGGCTAGCCACTAATGTATTTATGTAATGCACAAAAGTTTCTTAGTCACCTGACTGGTGTGCTGGAGACAAACAAATCTGTAGTGAGTGACCTTGAACAAGTCTCTGTGTTATTTAGTTTCAAGGCTATTGTGAGGTCCTAATGAGGCAATACACTCACACACATGTGTGCAAAAATAATCCTGACATTGAAAATCACAAACAATAAATGTTATCTCTATAGTTTTTCCTATGAAAGAACTTACATAAAAACTAGATTTTCTCTTTGGATATTTTCATTATTGTAAAACATATTAAAAGTTGTTCTGTTGTTAGGTGTCCTCAAGTCAAGTCCAACTCATAGAAACTCTCATGGGGTTTTCAAGGCTGATTGCTTCTGGAGTGAACTGCCACATCCTTCTCCCATTTTTTGTGATGCTAGGGTCTTCAGATAGTGTGGAGCAGCTCTTTACCAACTGAGCTAAACCCTAGCCCAAAAGTTATTATTGTTTATGCTATTATACAGTTGATGCAAGACAAACTATTCTTTCCAATTAAAACATGAACTGGGAAATTGTACTTCAAGAAATTAAATATACTAAAAAAGGAGGGAATAAAATGTAGATAGGAAGTACATCAGAAATCAGAGTGACAGTTTGAGTGTTACTATCCTATATTTTTTTTAATTCATTAATGTCAGTGGGGTCCAGAGTAGAAAGCTTTTTACTATATCTATTATGCAACTGTTAAATCACTGTTGCTTACACATTCATCAATTTATGTATTTTACTAAAGCATATAAACTAAAGAAAAGAAGGAAAGAAGAAAAAAGTAGGAACTTAGTTAATATGTAATAAAAATCATGTGCAATCATGGCTTATATTCTTTTTTTTTAAAGGAGGAAATATTTATTTTGGCTCACAGTTTCAGAGATTTCATTCAAAGGTTGGCTAGACCCATTGCTGTGGGCCTGAGGCAAGGTGTAATAAGAGTGTGGCGGACTGCTTAGCTCATTGTAGTTGGGAAGTAGAAAGACAGACAGGAAGGGGCTAAGGCAAGATATAGCCCCCAAGGACACACCCCCAGTAGCCTAGTTCTTCCAGCTAGGTCCCACCTCCTAAAGGGGCACAAAAGGAGGGGAAAGAAAATGGTTTTTAGAGCAAAGAAAATTCCAAGTAGAAGGAGGAGGATGAGTGAAGAATCTGCAGAGGGAAATTATATGCTCATGGGCAAGGATAAATCCACAGTAGCAGGGGCAGGGGTAGGAGAATAAAGCAGGAGAGGAGCAAGATAAAGTATTTTAGTTCTTCTGAAGACATACTCCACATGTAGTGCCTTTTCAACAGCTATTTAAGAGAATATGCTAAGATAACAATACTTTAGGTTTTGATGAAAATGAAAGAGAAAGCAAGACCATAAGCATATGGAGACATTACTTAAAGTAGTACATTTTATATGTGCTTCTGCCTCCATCAGCTATCAGTTTAAGTTCCGTTATGGGCTGAACCATGTCTCCTAAAAATTGTGTTGAAGTCCTGACTCATAGAATCTCAGATTGTCTGTATTTGGAGATATAAACTAGAGGTACTTTGGAAAATGAGGCTAGGAAAGTGGGCCTTAATCCAGAATGGCTTACATCTTTATAAGAGGGGATGGGAACACAACACATATAAAGGAAAGACCATATGATGACACCAGAGGAAGATAGTCACTTACTAGTGAAGGAGAAAGACTTTAGAAGAAACCAAGACCACACCTTGATCTTGGATTTCTAACCTCCAGAACTGTACAGAAATAATTTTCCATTGTTTCAGCCACCCAATCTATGGCTCTTGGTTTTGGGAACCAGTTATGGTTTGAATATGAAATGACCTCCAGAGGTTCATGTGTTTAAGGCTTGGTCCTCAGCTTAATGATGTTATTGGAGGAGGTGCTGGAAACCTTATGGCTTATATTCTTAATGATTTTTTACTTTATTATTTCCTATGTATTCATATAATTACATTATATATTTTGAGATTTTTTCTCTCCCCTTTTACCCTTTTATATTATCTCCCCTCCTTTTCCCCTTCTGCAACCTCTCCTCCTACACTTATGATCCCCTCCCCTGTTTCCTCTACTTTGCTTATATTTTTCCTTCTTAGATTGTTCATTTTTATATATCTACATATACCTAGTATTTTTCTTCCTTCAAGTTAGTAATCTCTCACATATGAGTGAGAACATATGGTATTTCTCTTTTGGGGACTGGATTTATTCATGTAAGATAATGTTCTCCAGTTCCATCCATTTTGCTACAAATGACATAGTTTCCTTCTTCTTTATTGCTGAGTAATATTTTATTGTGTATATATGCCACAGTTTTTCAATCCACTCTTCTATTGATGGACATCTTTGTTGATTCCATGCCCTTATAATTTTGCAGAGTGCTGCATTAAATATGGAAATGTAGGTGTCACTGGGTATGATTTATCTTCCTTTGGGTATATTCCCAGGAGTGTTATAGCTGGGTCCTATGACAGTTCTGAGTTTGCAGCCATTTCATCCTAGCACTTGATCCCACCTGATCTTGGAATCTAAGCAGAGATAGCCTGGTTAGTCCTTCGATGGGAGACCTCCTGGGAATCCAGGTGCTTCAGGCTAAGGAGAAGGACCCTGCAATCCACTCCTGAAACAATCAGCCACTGAAAATCCTATGAGTAGCAGAGAAGCACTGACAATAGTGTGAGGCATGGCACAGTGCTGAGGAGTGTTTTGTTTTGCCTTACATAGTATTGGTATAAGTCAGTCCTGACTCGAAGGCACCTAACAACAACAGCAAATGGCAGTTATATTCTTAGTTTTCTAAGACACCTCCATATAGATTTCCAAAGTGGCTGAACTAATTTACAGTCCCATCAGGAATGTGTTCCTTTTTCTCTGTATCTTCTCCAGCATTTGTTCTTTTTGTTTTGTTGATCTTGGCCATTCTTGATAGAGTGAGATGGAATCTCACTGTTGTTTTGATTTACATTTCCCTAATGGCTAGGGATACTGAGCATTTTTGCCTGTGTTTGTTACTCTTTTATAGGTCATTTGTATCTTTCAATATAAAATTAATATCAGAGGATACACAGACTGCCTCACTGATTTACAAGCATTTCACCAGCAACTTCTACCTTGCTCAGTGAACCTACCCATAAGTACATATGTCAAAGCACTTGCTACACAGTGATCATACATACCTGTTTTGTATAAATCTTGGATTTTTCATTGATTTAGAGATATCAAAAATATTACTGCGTTTGGGTGCTTCTGTAACTTCCTAGAATTATTTCTTAGAAACTTGTAGTAAAGTTTTATAACTTTTGTAATATTTGTATGCTGCTATACAGTACACTTGCAAATGTAGCCATGTGGCATCCAATCCGATCAGACCTCGGAAGCTAAGCAGGGTTGGGCCTGGATAGTACTTGGATGGGAGACCGCCAGGAAACACCAAGTGCTGTAGGGTTGGGAGACAGACCAGGCAATCCACTCCCAAATATGGATCCATCATTGAAAACCTTATGAATAGCAGAGAAGCACTGACAATAGTGTTTCGCCTGTTGTATGTAGGGTCTCTGTGAGTCGGATACCATCTCTATGGCACCTAACAACAATATACAGTATATAAAAAATTGAATGAACTATAGTACAAATGTTGTTACAATAAAAAAATTAATTTATTGTTTTTTTGTGGTACTTAGAGGTTGAACCCACAGCCTTTACATACTTTACAATTGCTCTATCACTAGTCTGAACCCCAGACCATTTTTTTAATTTTTTAATTTTGAGTCAAGCTCTCCCTGAATTACCCAGGGTGCCTCTGGCCTTCAATTGGCAATCCTCCTGGCTCTGCCTCCCAAGTCACTGGGATTACAGATGTGCAGCACAGTGCCCAGAAAAATTTAAACTTTTTATGTTTTAAGTTTGATATTAACATTCAATAAAGACAGGAAGAGATGAGTCAGTCTTGCTGTTGTGTGCTAGAATAAGTCTTAATATTTTCTGGATTCAAATTTTCTGTGTATTTCAGCTACATCCTGCTGCCTCCTAAAAGAATCTAGAACATAAATGGGAAGTTCAGGATGCTTTCATAAGACAAAAAAAGCAGATTTGATTTATGACTCAATTCTGATAGTTCTTTATTTGAATTTTAAATGATTACTATTCTATTGTCAGATAACATGTACCATGAGGAAGCTCAGTTTAGTTAGCCAGATGGTACAGCCAGGAGAGGAAGGGAAGACCCAAGCAGATTAAATATGGAGCTAGAGGCGGACATGTGATTTGAATACAAACCTCCATCCATGATGCTGATGCTGAGTTGCTTTCTCCAAATGTTTTTCGCAGTTGCCAAAAAATCTGCATAGAAATAATATTCATTTGTGCTTGCAGCATTCATTAGTTACCCTGTATTTTCTCTGAATATCAAGTACATACCCAAGTGAGATGAGTTATAAAAGCAGCAGGCAAAGTAATCCAAGTATCTAAGGAATATTGCCCATTCTCGGCATTAACAGTAGTGTGTTTGAACCTCATGTGGATGTCTAATAATTTTTATTTTATAATTTGGGTTGGTTATCACCTAAAATGAAACTAATGGGTTGCCTATAACACCATATTTTTAAAAATCTGATATACATTTGCACTTTAAATATATACCTCATCCATTTTAGTCCAAATATTTCCATTGTAATAATCCTACCTTCACTTGTCCTGTGTTCCTCTGTGTGTGACCTCATATTTAGTTATTCACACATCCCTTCTTCTTATATTTCAGTATCCCATTTCTTCTCTCTGTACCTCTAGCCAACTTACAGTTATTTCTTAAGTGACAGCATGTCTCAACATATTTTTCATTGTTTACTGATTCGTTTATTCAGCTGAGCTACAGGGTGTCAGTGAACTCAGTACAAAATGACATACAATGCTGGCAGGCAAGTCATGGAAAAATGAAGGGAATATGGGCAGGCACTCCAGATTGTTCAATTGAGGGCATCTATGTTCCCCAATCAATATTCTTTTCTTTATAATTGTTCCTGGATTTATACATAGTGACACTATCCAGAGCTGTATATTTCCATCTGTGCTTATAATTGCAATTTTGATTTTTTATTTGGCTTATAAACCTATCCCAGCTGGGTTTTCTTATACAGCTTCATATTCTGGCTGTTGCAAATGAGATCTATTTAATATCAGAAGCATATTTTGTTTAAAAAGTACTTTTGCCTTCTATGCTAGGACAGGTGGTTTCATTTACATGTTAAAAATATGGAATTTGAGGTTATTCACTATAACTCACCATGACTCTCAAGCCAATTTCATTCGATTTCAGGTGCTGCAAATCCCAGCCTTTCCTCAACAGGTAGTTTAAGGTTGTTTTGTTGTTGTTGTTAGGTGCCGTCAAGTCGGTATCCGACTCATAGCGACCCTCTATACAACAGGGGAAACACTATTGTCAGTGCTCCTCTGCCGTTCACAGGGTTTTCAATGGTAGATTGATTTTTGGGAGGGGGTTGCCAGTTCCTTCTCCCAAGTCTACAGCTTCTGGTGTTCCTAGGTGGTCTCCCATCCAGGTACTAACCAGGCCCGACCCTGCTTAGCTTCCGAGATCTGATGGGATCCGATGCCACAGGGCTATAGCTGCAGGCTAAGGTTGTTTAGACGAGAGCATTTTAAAATTATTGACAATCAGCTCTGTATCTAAGAACACTCTTCTTCACTTAGTTAACTATTTTCTGGGCAGCTTCTAAATCCAAGCTCGGTGCTGGCTTCTGAGTAAATACATGTGCCTGAGGTGCCTTTGTTGCCAGTAAGAACTCAATCTGTAGTTAGTTGGGCAGGAACCAGGGCCGTCTGCCAAATGGTCCAGTTCTTCTGGGTGTCTGTCAGCATTTCACTTCTTTCCTCTCTTGTATTTGTCTAATGTGTATGACTAGTTTTGTTCAATAAGTTGTAAATACAAGTGTCGCTTTGGGGTGAATAAATGTCAGCATGAGGCTGTGAGCATCTTTTTCTCTCTGCTGCTGAACTGGTCGAAGTATGGGTCTTTTCATCAGCCTGGTTCTGAGAATAAAGACTGGAAGAATGTAGAGAAGAGTCAATGGAACATTTAGTGTGAGACGAAATAACATTTTGTTTTACTAAGTCACTGAGATATGAAGGTTTTTGGATATTCCTTTATAACCTCTGTTATTCTGGCACAGAAAGGAATCCTGAATTCCAAACTTCATTGCAAAGTTTCCCTAGTACAACTGGAATAATGTGTATTGTTTATGTTATGCAATGTTTTATATATAATATGTGAACAATTGTATAGAACAATTATATATAATGCATGTACACCTGTTATGGGGCCAGGATTTAGCTCAGTTGGTAGAGTGTTGCTCTGCAGTCTCTGAGGTCCCGGGTTTGATTCGCAGCACCACAAAAATGGGAAAAAGACATGGTAATCCACTCCCGAGGCAATCCCAAAACAATCAGCCATTGAAAACCCTATGAGGGTCACTATGAGTCAGGCACTACTTGACGGCACCTAACAACAACAACAATACCTGGTGTATATATTATAATTCAATCTTTTATATATTGAAGCAAATAGGAGAAATATCCTGTGATTCATGAATTCTCTTTCACTCTCCTTGGATTTATTCCTAAAGAAGGAAGGACTATAAGTGAAACCGGAAAGATATCTTTTTATGGGAAATCTCTGAATCATTAAGAGATGGTAGCTATGAGCCAATAAAATATAATTCTCTCCTTTCAGTACTTTATACAATTACTCTGCATCTTAACATTGATAATAAATTCTAAAGTAAAGTTTTATTAAAATCATTAAGTGAGGAATGTTAATCCTTAACTGGTATCATGCTTCTGGATCACATATGACCCCATGTCAGGTGCACCTGTGCTTTAGTGAGTGCCACAGCGCCTCTGCCTCCTGTCTGACACCCCAACGGGGGTCTATTTTGACCTCACAATACCAGTTAAGGACTAAAATGTGTTTCTTCCAAAAAGTTATATGTGTTGTTGAAATAAATCATAAAATAAATATGGGTAAAGAAAATATTGTAATTCTTAAAATATCAATCATGTTACTACATTTTAGATTAATTAGTAAGAAAAAAAACTGTGTGATGGAGATCATTATGTTGAATGAAAGAAGTCAGACACAGAAAGACAAGTCCACATGATCTCACTCACATGTAGAATATAATAAAGTTGACCTGATAGGATTTGAGCATAGAATGGTGGTTACCAGAGGATGGGGAGAGTAGGAGGTAGGTGGAGCAAAAGATTGATCCATGGATCCATGAGCACTAAGTTATCCTTAGGAACAAGAAGTTTGGCATGGCTTTACAAAGCAGAGCATTTGTTGTTGTTGTTGGGTGCCATTGCATCAGATCCAAATCATAATGACCCTACATACAACAAAACTTCCCTACATACAACAAAATGAAACTCTCCCCAACCCTGTGCCATGCACATAATCTTTTTATGTTTGAGCCCATTGTTTTAGCAGCTATGTTTTTTTCTCATGTTGAGTCATGCCACTTCAGCAAAAGGAGGTCCCAGGGGCTTTACTGTATTTCCATCATTAAAGTTGACCCTTCTTTGAGAAAGCAATTCTTTCCCAGTCATTTCTTGAATGCCTTCCAGCCTGGGGGCTCATTTTCCAGAACTGTATTTGGCAGTGAGTCTTTGCTATTCATAGCCTTTCTAATGACTTCTTGTTTTGGGAGTGCTCCACTGGGTCCTTCTTCCCAATCTTAGTCAGGAAGCTCAGCTGAAACCTGTCTACCATGGGTACCCTGCTGGTATCTGAAATACCCGTGTCATAGCTTTCAGCATCACAGCAACACTCAAGCCCCCACAGCATGACAAGCTGACAGACACATGGGTGAGCTAATGGATAGAGCACCACAAACCCATTCATTTTTGTCTAACCACAAAAGCTATCGTCTTTTGACTGGGCAGGCACAAATAACAATGATTTGTTATTAAAATACCATGTCTATTACTTAACAACCAAAGGGCTAAATTTGTTGATGAATGCAAGATTTCCATTTTTTTAAGATTTAAGAATATTATAAATTTTGAAAAGAATTGTTTTCATGATACATACACTTTACAATGAATGCATCTGATGGAATAGCTGAGCTAATATCAGCAATCGTCCCCAGGATGTGATTTAAAATCCCTGAGTAGACAAGTAGTAATATGCATTGTGATCCTGTCAGCTGAGCTATAAATGATTGTGTGGTCCTTCTAAACTCCATAAATTCAGAAAGGAAACTCATCTAGTGCCCCTTTTTCACAAACCACCCAGCCTTCTTTGTAAAAAAGCAAGAAACTCTAGGGAATCTCATACATTAATATCCATATCAGGGAAGGGAATAAAAGTGATTTGGCTAGCAGCATACAACATTGGGGACATCTGAAAGATTCATGGATCTGCCCTGTCAACAGAAAAGCATCCAACTCATTTACCTTCATGCTGTGCATGAGAGCAACCACAGTAGAGGCTATTCTTGTATCTGTCACTAAATAACTTGTCCCAAAATGTAACCAAGGGAAGGGACAGGCTGTCATACTTTAAAATGAAATTAAAATAAAATAAGATGAAAATATAAATAAAATGAAAGGGCCCCTTTATCTACTATGAAATTGGAACTAGTTTGAGTGCCCCGCCCCAGACAGCTTTTAAGTCAACCTGGAGAATTCTACTTTATTAGTAACAGAAATAGTATTTGGCTTAAGTTTTCAATACCCTGGCTTAATTCCTACTAGATTATTCTGTACTCATACTGTGAAGCTGTACATTGAAGCAGTAAGTGATGAGTAGGGTCTCCCCCTCTTTTGTTCTGGCTGAGTAGTATTGCCATAAAAATTGTGACACAAATTAAAATAGCAAAACAAAAATATCTAATATTTTGTGTAATTTAAGTATATCATTTGTTTTAAGTTTGTCTTTTAAGGTAACTATTTTTTAAAAAAGAAAGTCATAAAGAAATTTATTGAAATAATTGAATAGAGAAGTTTTCCACTTAAATGAAGCAGAGCTCCCAGAAATGAAATACTCCAGTCATTCTTCACAATGCTTTTCTAATGTCACTAATTCTCCTTCTCTGTAATGGAATTTTGTGTCATTGACATTCTCAGGAGATTTTTATAATACAAATCCGTAGACATGATGTTACAATGTCAAATAAAATAAGCTCGCAAGTCTATGGAGATATATGTCAATGATGCAAATATTTCCACCTGTAGAAGTAGCAATATGTCAAGATGATGGCAAATAATATCAGGGGGTTTCTCTGGGTACTGTTTTCTGGACCAAAAAACGTGCAAAAAAAGAAAAGGATGTCAATGCAATTCTGTTGTGACAGTGATCTGATTATCAAGGCTAGGATGAAAGAAGATTGGTAATGTTTATGATTGTCTGAGGTTTTTTTATTCTATATGTGGGGAAACTGGTATATTATGTACCCTTATTGTAGAGTATTTAAAAGTTTTTATTCCTGCAAAGGAGTATTTCTAGTCTTATAACATAGGCCAAATCAAGAGAAATAGATGTTGTTCTGGGATTTTAACATCAAGAGGGCTTATTTTATAATATATATATATATTATAATGGAAGTTATTAATATTGTTGAAGTTATTAATATTGAAGTTATCAATATTGTTGAAGTTATTAATATGCTAGATACCCATGCTTGTTTTAGGGGCTCTTTTGACTTTATGAAAATCTGATTTTGACATAGTCAGATGGGTTCATAAAACTTCTAAAATATGATTTTAAAAAATGAAGTGTGACCTTAATCAGATAGATGGAAGAAAGAAAAAAAAAGTTATCCATGATTTATTTAATTCTTGACATGTATTTAAGATAATGCCTCAAAGAGAGTCATTTGTCCTTTCTGGGTAAAGCAATTTATTATAAATAAAGATATTTTGGGTGCCACTTATTTAAGTTTCTGCATATGAATAGAGTATAAAATAAAATATTGAAATTCATGATTCTGAATTATGTGAGCTATTCAATCATTTGCTGCTGGAGAACCAGACATAAGCAGTAATTTTCAGCGACAGAGTTATTAACAGCGATGGTGAAGTGGCCGAGTGAGCCCAGCCCAGAGCACCACGTGAAGAAATCACCAAAATAGTACCACAGCCCCTCAGAAGGAAGAGGGGTTTATATATATAAAACACGTGTGTCCGTCCTTTCAGATAGCTGAGTACTTTTAAGAATGTTGTATTTTGTTTTATCATAGTGTTCTTATGAAAGAGATAAGGGTGAGGATTGAGGATTGTTCTATTTTTACTAGGGAAGATGGACAGAAGTTCTAGTCGTGCTTGCTTTTTCTAACAATTTATCCAAGCAGCATCATATAGGATTTAATTATGTCTAAAATAATATCTAAAATAGCCCAATATTCACTTGCTAACAGAATAGTTCAAATGTGAAGTTAAAATAGACTATTTTCCCTCCATATTCCAAGTCTTTCTTAACATTGTGCTTCCACTCATATCAAATGGGAATTAATTTTAGGGTTTTTTAAAATACTGTTATTTACATTCTTATAAAATCCCATTGCTGGTATTGGATCTGATGTAAACAAGTTCAGATTTACCTTTATTCAACATTTATGATGTTCTGTGTAATTTTACTTATCGCAATAATGTTCTGGAAAATGAGATTATGTGCCATTTTATGGATGTGACATCTGAAATTTGATGATGACAACTAAATTGCCAAAATGAAGCAGTAAAATCTGAGAGTGTTTTCAAGATAAGAGTGAAGTTAGTGTTGGACTCAAAAGCTTGTGCTCTTCAAGCAGGGTCCTTCCTCCATCATCCTTCTATACACCTAGAAACACATTTTAAGTGGAAAAAAAATGATTTAATTTGCCATTATTTATCACACTTTGCTTAAAGAGTGAACAAATGATTCCTGGGCTTCCTGTCTTCTTTTTACCCCCCAACAAACCATGTGACATATTTTGGGCAAGGACTAGTCACAACAGGAAGTGTTCGATCTTCTGCAGAATTTTTATATTTAACACTGAAACAACATACTCATTCATGTATACAAATGTATTATAAGGCATATCGTATGTTGTTGTTGTTGTTAGGTGCCGTCGAGTCAGTATCCAACTCATAGAGACCCTCACAGAGTTTTCAATGGCTGGCTGTTTCGGGATTGCCTTGGGAGTGGATTGCCAGGTCCTTCCCCCATTTTTGGGGTGCTAGGAATTGAACTTGGGACTTCAGAGACTGCAGCGCAGTGCTCTATCAACTGAGATAAATCTCAGCCCATATCGTATGTTGTTGTTGTTAGGTGCCGTCGAGTCTGTATCTGACTCATAGCGACCCTCTGTACAACAGGGGAAACACTACTGTCAGTGCTTCTCTGCCGTTCATAGGGTTTTCAATGGCAGATTGATTTTTGGGAGGGGGTTGCCAGTTCCTTCTCCCAAGCCTACAGCTTCTAGTGTTCCCAGGCGGTCTCCCATCCAGGTACTAACCAGGCCCAACCCTGCTTAGCTTCCAAGATCTGACGGGATCAGATGCCACAGGGCTACCGCTGCAGGCCATATTGTATGTAGTCACTTCTTATTCTACCTCATGTTCCCTTAAGTTTTATTTCCTTAAATGTGAAGTTTAACTGCATATTATATGTTCATAAAAGAAATTTCTTTTTAATAGAAATATGCTAAAATCTATTGTATCAACATTTTTCCTTAATTTAGAGTTAGCTGGTTCATTGTTTAGAATAAAATATCTTCATTTCCAACATGTTCTGATACACAGCAAGGAGTTCTTTTACACTAAAGAATAATTTAAGAAAAATAATTGTCAAAAATAATTTTGACATTTGTTAATATGGTTTTGTTTTCCATGAACTTAAAAGTAGGAGTAATACTGAAAGTAGAGATTTATGTAGAAGTGTTTTTGTGAAAATGAGAGATGCAGCAAACTATACTATTTTATGGGATAGTCTTCTGTAGAATTTTATAAAAGTTTATTAGTAATAAAAACATGTGAATGTATTATGTATGTAAGAATTGTACTTGCAAAGTATTGAATGAAATTGTATAATTATGTTTGGTTAATAGAAATCCAAAAAAAGAAAAGTAAAGAAACTGCCTTGTGACTCCCCTTGATTCCAGAAGATAGGAGCTCTATTCAGGATTTTAAAGGTTGGAAAGCTATCAAATGACTGAATATACTTTTTAATATTTGACAAAACATCATTTTCTTATTGGAAGAGCATGGTTCTCTTAATATTCCTTGTAGGAACTGGAAAGTGTTGCACTTCTAATTTCTTGAGATGACACCTCTTTATGAGTCTCAAATTTTTGCTTAAGGAGTTCTGGTAACCATCTCCTCACCTAAATACTGTCTATTCATAGTTCCTGTTCATATTCCTATCCATTATCCAATCTTTAGATCAAGTACTATAGACCAATTCTCTCTTTTTCCTTCTGTTTATTTGTATCCAAGCTGCCTTCTTCCCTTTCCAGAGGCTTTCTGCTGTGGTTTCTAGAGTTCACATTTGGATTTGTCTTCTCTGACCTTCCTGTTCTCTTTATTAAGGACATACAGTTTGTGTTATATTGTTCCAGGACCAGGGCCCCGTGCAAAATGAAAATACAGACAGACTCTTTGTTCAAAAATTACTACTAATTTCAAGACTGGCTGGAGTTTGGCTCAGTTTGAAGGATCCCCAGAACCCTAAAAATGGGCAAAGGAACTGGCAATCCACTCCTGGAGCAATCCTGAAACAATCAGCCAAAAAGACATTGCTGTACTACACTGTACCTCATTATCATTTACTAATAAAGGAAAGAAAAGAAAAGAAAAGAAAACTCTTGCTGTTGTTAGGGGCCATTGATTCGGTCTGACTCATAGTGACGCTATGTATAGCAGTTCCAAACACTTCTCGATTCTGTCCCGGGCACAAGATCTTATTTATATTTAAGCCCATTGTTGCAGGCACTGTGTCAATCCATCTGGTGGAGGATTTTCCTTTTTTTCCTTGACCTGCCACTCTCCCAAACATGATGTCTTTCTCCAGGTACTGATCTCTTCTGACTACATGTCCAAAATATGTAAGACGCAGTCTGGCCATCCTTGCTTCCAAGGAGCACTCTGATTGCACTTCTTCTAGGACAGATCTGTTGGTTCTTTTGGCAGTCCATGGTATATTCAATAGAC
>VMDO01009601.1:14501-76545 GCA_007922755.1 Pedetes capensis | reverse complement strand
TTTTTTTTTTTTTTTTTTTTTTTTGTGGTACTGGGGGTTGAACCAGGGCCTTGCACCTGCATGCTTTGAAAGTGCAGGACCACTGAGCTGCACACCAGCCCTTTTTGTTTGTTTGTTTTTGTTTGGTACTTTTTGAGACAGGGTCTCACTAAATTATACAGACTGCCTCTGGTCTCGAACTTGAGATCCTCCTGTCTCTACCTCCCAAGCCGCTGGGATTATAGGCATGTGCCACTGTGCCCAGCACATGTCACTTATCTTTTAACTGGTTTTTAACAATGGCCACTCAGTCATTCTATATCTGGTGGATATTTAGTTCTAAATATTAGTTCAAGGCCTATCAAAAACTTTAATGCTTATGTGATATATAATATTAGTTATTAGATAAATAAATGGTATTATATAATTTATGAAGCTATTTCCCAAGTGAGTTTCAGGTATGTAGTTGAATTATTTAGAGGTAAATAAATCAGTTTACATATATACATGTGTGTGTGTGTGTGTGTGTGTTGAATCATGCATTGAATTTATTCTATAAGGTAGAATACAACATTGTCATTGCTCTGTTACTCAAATTGTTCCTTCTTTGGACATTAGTGGTTGTGTATATGTATGTGTATATATACATACATAACAGCCTTCAGCATGGATTGTGCCTCAATAGCAAGAAAACAAAAATCCTTACAATTGGGTCAGTAAGAAATTTCATGATAAATGGAGAAAACATTGAGGTTGCCCAAGATATTGCTTTTCTTGGTTCAACAATCAACACTTGTGGAAGCAGCAGTCAAGAAATCAAAAGGTGCATTGTACTGGGAAAAGCTGTTTCAAATGACCTGTTTAAAGTGTTCAAAGTAAGAATTTCACATTGAAGATAAAAGTGCACCTGACTCATCCCATGGTATATTCAGTCACATCATATGGCTGTGAAAGCTGGACATTGAATAACAGAGACAGGAGAAGAATTGATGTTTTTGAAATATGGTGCTGGAGATGTCTATTGAGTATATCATGGATTGTAAAAAGAACCAACAGATATGTCCTAGAAGAAGTGCAACCAGAGTGCTCCTTGGAAGGTAGGATGATTAGACTGTGTCTGACCTATTTTGGACATGTAGTCAGGAGGAACCAATCCCTGGAGAAAGGACATCATATTTGGGAGAGTGGTGGGTCAACAACAACAAAAAAAAGGAAAACCTTCAACTAGATGGATTGACACAGTGTCTGCAACAATAGAGTTAAGCATAAATAAGCATAAATTGTGTGCTTGGCACAGAATCAGGGAGTGTTTCATTCCATTATACCTAGGGGCGCTATGAATTACACCAGACTTGATGGCACCTACCAACAACAACTTGACACCTTCACCAGAGGCTACAGTGTCTAGGAGCAAGAGTTGAACTCAGAGGGGACAGTTGCATACAGACGTAAAGTGTGTTCAGCTCATACCTTTGTGTTATGGCAACATTTTTATCAGCAGGCACATGATTTCAGTAATAAATAGTCATTTGCACATAATTCTTCCAATCCACAAAAAGTTTTTTAAGTAAATAAGTCATAATGTGGATTTCCCATAAAATGAAAAAATGATGCAAGATACATTTTAGATAATGAAAGAAGCAGCAAGAATTCTGGAGAAATAGGTAGCTAAGTATGCATAAATGTCCAGATAGTTAAGATCAGGCCCTTTGAACAAAGTGAGGTTACTTAAGTCGGCACAACTTTGAGACCACTGTCAACTGGGAGTCTGTTTGAAGTACAAACCCTTAGCTTACAACTCCTCCACTGAAGTGGAAGCCTGAGATGGGGCCTGGCAATCTATGTTTCACCAAGCTCTTTTGATTATTCTGATGCATCCTCTAGATTAAGAATCCCTGCCACAGTGACATAAAGAGCAATTGATTGACCTAAGTGTTGCAAGTGATAAAGCCATTGCAGACAAGGGGTTTATGGACATCCTCTCGAAATATGACAGATCCAATAAAAGATGTCAGAGGAAATAAATTATGAAAATGAGACATTAAAAGAAAGATTGTCCTCAATAAAAATTTAGTACCAGTATATTAAAGGTCATAGGGAGTAAAAAAGGGAGATTTATGTGTATAGCTATGACTAGAGTAGAAATTTTTAAAGGGAAATTTTTAAAAAATGAGCAGAAATGATTAAAAAGAAGAAAGGGGCTTTGTCAGTATCAAAGTAGAATTTGTAAGTACTTTAAAGATTTTTAAACAGGTCTATTTATATATTACTCTTACCACAAATGATTAAATCCTGAATTGCACATTTTTTTTCCTATTTTTCACTGCCACCATCATAGCCCAAGTGAACATCTCTCTAACTGGATTCCTGCCATAGGATTGTAATTGGTTTTATTGATTCACCTCTTGCTGTCCTCCAATATATTTTCCACACTGCAACCAATGTGAATTATGAATTATATCATGACAATCCCTAGTTTATAATCTTTCCAAATTTTACCATTACTTCTAATATTAAAACAAAACTTTTTTTTCCCTGTGGTACTGGGGGTTGACCCCAGGGCCTCACACTTGCATACTTTGCAAGTGCTGTACCACTGAGCTGCACCCTTAGCCCATTTTTTTTTTTTTTTACTTTTTGAGACAGGGTCTCCATAAATTATGCAGACTGCCTCTGATGTCGAACTTGTGATCCTCCTGCCTCTGCCTCCCAAGTCACTGGGATTACAGATATGTGCCACTACACCCTGTGCTAAAATCAAAACTTCTTAACATAAGCTATAAGATCCTATACACAGACCTTGCCTACTTTTCTGATCTTACCTGATATGTATCTTTGACTCACTTCTCATTATATGTGTATATATATCCACACATATATACATATATATATACATACATACAGATACATACATACACATATATATGCTTATATATGTGTGTATGTATATATTTTATATATGTGCATATATGTATATATACACACACATATATACATATACATATATACATACACACACACACACACACACACACACACACACACATATATATATATATATATATATATATATATATATATATATATATATATATATTTCAGTACTCAAAGGTAGAACTCAAGGTCGTGAACATACTTTACAAATGCTCTACCACTGAGGAGCACCTCTAGCCTGATTTTTTAAATTATATTTTATTTTGACTCAGGGTCTCCCTAAATTACACAGGATGCCTCTGGCCTCTATCTTGTGACCCTCCTGTCTCAGCCTCCAGAGTCGCTGGGAATATAGGCATGCGCCACAGAATCTGGCATTCATTCTTATTTATTTAACGGCAACTATAGCAAATGTTCTTCCAAGCATCTAATTATAATCATGAGGAATCTGTACATGGACAAGGAGGCAGTCATCTGAACAGAACAAGAAAACACTGGCTGATTTAAAGTCAAGAAAGGTGTGAGACAGAGCTGTATCATCTCACCATACTGCTTCAGTCTCTATGCTGAGCAAATTATCTGAGAAGCTGGGTTTTATGAAGAACATAGCATCCTGATTGGAGTAAGACTCATTAACAACCTGTGTTATACAATTGACACAACTCCGCTTATTGAAAGTAAACCAGATTTAAACATTTACTGATAGAGATCAAAGATCACAATCTTCAACATGGATTGTGCCTAAAAATCAAGAAAATGGAAGTCCTTGCAACTGAGTCAATACACAACTTCATGCTAAACAGAGAAAAGATTGAGGTTGCCCAAGATTTTGCTTTACTTGTTTCTACAATCAATGCCCACAATTCAGTAGTCAAGAAATCAAAGGACACATTGCATTAGGAAAAGCTGTTGCAAAAGATCTCTTTAAAGTGTTGAAAAGTAAAGATGTCCTGTTGAAGATGAAGATTTATCTGACTCATGCCATATTTTCAGTCACATTATATGGTTGTGAAAGCTGAATATTGAATAAGGGAGACTGGAGAAGAAATTACGGTGCTGGAGATGAACATTGAATATACCATGAACAGCCAAACAGAGCCAACAGATCTGTCCTAGAAGAACTGCATGCAGAGTGCTCCCTGGAAACAAGAATGGCTAAACTATACCTTATGTATTTTGGACATGTTGTCAGGATTGACCAGTCATTAGAGAAGGACATATTTGGGAGAGTGGCAGGACAACAACAACAAAAAGGAAAGCCCCTCAACTAGATGAATTGACAAAGTGCAACAATAGGCTTAAACATAAAAGTGATCATATACCTGGCATAGAGTTGGGAGTGTTTTGTTTTATTGTGCATAGGGTTGCTATGAGTCACATCTGACTCAATGGCAATTAACAACAACAATTTAACATATCCTTTTTTTCCTTGCACTTTCATTTCCCATTGGATTGATATTTCTTTGATGATAAAATTCATGGAATTTTTCTTTTCTATACCCCAACACAGGAAAAATAAATTTCTCAATAAACTGATCATCATGCATAGATTTTTATCGTTATCCAATCAGTGCTCTTACTGGTCAAAAAACACTATCTGTCCCTAATGTGGAGCTTGAGAAAAGTATACAACTCAGTTGCAAAAAGGTACCTATTTATTATTATTTCTCATCCATAATATTTTTGTTAAGGAAATAAAATTCATCAGTAGTTCATGGAATAAATCTCATCATCTATTGACTCTTTTATATTTTCCAGACCTAAAATATATTCTTTTCTTCTAGCACCTATTCCTCAGATGATGGTTGGCAAAATACAACTGATGACAAATTTCAGCTACCATTTATTTTTATACAGCCTGTTAGCTAAATAGACTTCATATTTTTAAATGACAGGAAAATATAAAACTAAGAATAATGACAAATTAAAATTATTTGAAATCCAAAACTGTGTCAATAAACAAAATTTTATTAATACATATTCACATTTACTTGTTTATATATTGTCTGTTCTATTTCTGCTTTCATGCTAAAATGTTCAACCTGAGTAGGTACAACAAGAGATGTCATGGTGTCCAAAGCTAAACTGCTCTTTACCTGATCATTAAAAAGGAAGCTTGCAGACTCCTCATTTAGACCATAAACAGTTCATTATATATACACATATATTTGGTAGAATGCTACTCTGCAAATTCTGAGGCCCTTGGTTCTATCCCAAGCAGCACAAAAATGGGAGAAAGACCTGACTTCCCACTCCTGAAACAATCAACCACTGAAAACTCTATGAACAGTACAGAAGCACTGACATAGTGCTAGGCATGCCACAATGTCGGGCAGAGTTTTGTTCTGTTGCACCTAGGTTTGCTATGAGTCAGACGCAATTCTATGGCACCTAACAACATACATATACATACATACGTATATATATGCACACAAACACACACACACACACACACACACACACACACACACATATATATATATACTGTTGATTGATACTATTTGCTTTCATAATATTCTATTCTTCCCTAACATAGCCCACAATGTACCTTATTCAAAATTTATGTTTCATTTTCTTTTCTATCTTGTTTCTTAGACTGTAAGCTCCACAAAACAGGGAATGCATTCTGAAAAGTCTAGCATCTAATTGTTGTTAATTAATATTCATGCAAGTTTGAATGAAGAACGAACATATGAACATGTATTTAAAATCTACCAATATTTGCTATTTTATCTAATATGAACTTTTATAAAGTTTTACATTCTTGCTAAGGAGGAGAAACATCTTGTTTCTTTTAAGATGTTAAACATTGTCCTTTAATTATTAATACAGTTACTTCATTGGAAAAAGGAATTTTGAGTTTCTTTACATAAGTTAACTACTGCACATGAAATAGCGGTAAGTGCTGAGGATGGCAGCTTAATTTCTCTGTTAAGAATTCCACTCAGATAGACGGAGAATATATTATCTCCCTGTTTTGAGCCACTTCTAATTATAAAACACTTAAATACAAGAATTCAGGAGAGCTGATTAATGAGTAACTGAAACATGATCAAAGGCAGAGAGGTAAATATCTGCAACAGAAAAATGATCCAGTGAAGTCTACATCCTGCTATTCAATAGTTATTATTGAAATGCCCACTGTTAGAGTGAGAAATATAGTTATTTAAGGAGTAGAACTGAAATTTCATCTCTCTTTTCCTACCCAAAATAACAATGATTAGTGAGACATTTTTCTGAAAATACTGTGGTTCATTTATTAAGGAAAAGGTGAAGAAAAGAGAGTTATATTATTCAAGAAAGAATCAAGAGTTGAGATAACTTTAGTAAAGAAAGTAGATATATGTTGAATTTATTTTTTTTACTGATAGAAAAATAATGTGTAGTACTACTATGCAGATTTTTGTGTATCTAAGTCTACTTGAAGAGACTAAAATCTCAGGAGATGTAGTCATGCATTTTCTCAAAGAGCTCAGATCATTTCTGAAAACAAGCAGTGTGTGAATCAGAACTCACCTTGATTCGCTGTCCCCAAAGTACTTCTGATCACAGAACTGTGAAACTAAAGTAAAGAAGCATTTATTGACTTGCTCAATATCGTACATCTAGTAATTACATGACTCTGGGCCTACTCTCTGGTGTTAGCAGAACAAGTTATCAATCTAGCACCTTTTTATTATGTATAGTTTTGTGAATTATTTGAAATAATAGGATTATTCAGTTAATCATGCACTGCTGTTTGGTGAGTTTGTGAAGGCCCAGGAAGATATTCAAGGAGAAGCTACCTTTTCCATACCTATACTACTTTAGATATTGGACTTGACCTTGATATTTCAAAGAAGTATTTAGTGATGGCATTAATTTTTTTTATAAACTGGATATGATGTGTATTTTCAATTCTGTGGATTGCTGAATACAATATAAGAACTATTTTTTAATTTTGTAGTATTGGGTGTTAAACCCAGGGCCCCGCACTTGCATAATTTCCAACTGTTGTATCGCTGAGCTGCACCTCCAGCCCATTTTTTATTTTTTGAGACAGGGTCTCACTAAATTATGCAGACTGCCTGTGGTCTTGATCTTGTGATCTTCCTGCCTCTGCCTCCCAAGTTGCTGGAATTACAGGCATGCAGCACTGAACCCAGCTATTTTTCTTATTTTTCAAGCATGGATACGCAGACATACTTTTCTGCTCACCAAAAATACCTAAATTCTCTTAATTTATGGAAATCTTGAATCCAGATGTGTGTGTGTATGTGTGTGTGTGTGTGTCTGTAAATGAGATGCAAAGCTATCACAAGAACTTTTATTTTATCCTAAATGAGATGCAAGGCTATCAGAATAACTTTTATTTTATCCAGATTATTTAAGTATGTATTATTGTTCCTAATGTGATTAACATGCTTGAGTAGCATAACTACTATTCTGAATCTGTAAACTGAACACCATTGCTACATCTTCAATCTCATTGCTCCAAGTAACACCAAACTTTTGTATTTTATTGTGCCTAAAGAGGCTAATCTAGTGATGAAACATATTTGAGTGACTCCTCCACTCAAGAGGCAAAAACTAGCATGAAAGAAGTCTCCCTCTCAACCAGAGTCAGCCCTCGTAATAGGGCTCTGATCAAAAGTCTGTAGGACATGAAGGATTCAGTTTACTAAAGTCTCAGGAGATGTAGGCTTACCTTATCTCAAAGAGCTCAGATCATTTCTGAAAATAAGCAGCGTGTGAACCAGAACTCACCTTGATTCACTGTCCCCAAAGTACATTCTGATCACAGAACTATGAAACTAAAGTAAAGAAGCATTTATTGATTTGCTCAGTAGCATGCATCGAGTAATTACATGACTCTGGGCTTCATCTCTGGTGTTAGCAGAACAAATAACCAAGCTAGCACTTGTCTTTTTACTATTTATAGTTTTGTGAAATATTTGAAACAATAGGATTATTCAGTTAATCATGGGCTGGTGTTTGGTGAGTTTTCGAAGGCCCAGGAAGACATTCAAAACCTCCCATTCTAACTCCCCATTAACTTCAAAACATGCTATACTTAGGTCTGTGGCTGAAATTTGTTTTTCTAGATATTTATAATTTGAATGTGAAACTTACAGAGGCTTGGGGGATATTGATATAGACACAGACATGAAAAAATACACCAAATGTAGTATAATTATAGTTTTCCCTCTCATGTACTGAGGGGAAAGTATGTAATTTAGATGAAGCCATCTGCCTGCAAAATTTGTTTTTCAATGACAGGCACTAAATAAATAAAGAAAAGGGAAAAGGAAGAATCTAAGTAGTATTTATTTGGCTGAGTAAATGGGTAATATTCATACTGAAAACTCTTCCTTTATAGATATTTGATAGATATCTCTCTTCCTGTGATAGATATCTCTCCTCCTGCCTCTATGTCAGTCTCTCTCTTGCTCACTCTTTCTTCCTCTCCCTCTCTCTCTCCACTTTTCACAGCATAGAAAACAGTGTAATGATTCTTTCTTGAAAAAGACATGTAGACTTTCAGAAACCATGAAATTCTTGATTGTATACAATCAATATTAGAACAGCCTGTTGGAAATAAATTTTCCAAGTCCTATCATACTAGCAATAATCTTACAAAAGCTAGAGTTATTTAAAAACTCCTCTTTAAAATTTGTGGGAAAATGTTATTAATAAATTTCTTTCCTGTACATATAGAAGTCCTGAATAGTCTCTTAACTCTAGCTTCACAACTTTGCCCACCCCGCCCCCACTGTATTTTTTTCTTTTGAAAAAAATCCTATCTAGGGAAAATCATGGAAACTAGAGACTTTGGGGCAGATTTATCAAGAGTGAAGTTTAAAGCATACCAGGAACTTTAGAGAATGCATTAGATTAAGGATTATTCATTTTTAACACTCTATCTCCTAAGTAGACTCAGAAAGGTATAGCTCACTTAATAGAAAAACAACACTGAGGTACAGAAATTTTTGATGGTACCAAGTAACAAGATTAGGTAATTACAGAGCTGTAAATAAAGTCTCCTGATGCTCAGATTTCTGTTTTTTCCATAAAATAGTACATTAATGTCTGATATTTTATAATTATTTATAATTTATAGATGTAATTTAAAATTTTATATAAAAAAGTACAGAATTGGTTTTTTTCAGATATATCAATAATAGTTTTATGAGTGAAAAAAAGGCTCGAGCAGATTAAGTGACAAATGCCACATGGTAAGTCACAAGCTCAATTTATTTCTGCCTACCTCACTTCAGTGTAGTCAGTTCAGTGACTGAAAATATTTGCTGGGCGTGCACCCAGCAAGCCCCTGTGGTATTGGATACTGGAAGTGAATCTGCTTAGGCTAAATGTGTAAGACCCACTACATTTACCCTGTTGAAGTTGCTTCCCTCCCCAGGGCCCCTGCGGTGAATCTGAGTCATGGAGCAAAAAGCCCAGGAAAAGCCAAAGGAAGGGAGAATTTGCCTGTCCACCTAGTCTCGAACTTTCCACCTGGGTGAATTTGGGTTTTAGGTAAGAGTGATTGAGATTGACATTTTCTCCTTTGATATTTTCATTTTGCTGTTTGTGTGCTTCCTTGCTTTTATTATTCCTAAGAAAGATTGATTTATATCCATGACATTACATTGTAAGGAAAAAAACTATCATTGGACATGAAGGCTCTTTCTACCCCCTGCTAATTTTAAGATCTTGGAAAAGTTACTTTCTAAGGCTCATTTGTCTCATCTATGAAATATGCATGCGGTTACCTCAAAGATGATAAATGAGAAGACATATGAAAAATTACACTGTAAACACTACAAAAATATTAATTGGTGATGATAATGAGAAAGCAAGGGAGTACACACTGCAGTTGGTGAGGGAATGAACTGTAGAGAGTACTTTTGTTTTGACATCTCTAGATTCACCTTCTTCAAAGTGACCTCCAGCTGAAACTGGAATGCTCATTTCTCTCATTTAGGTGAGAAAGTCAGCATCTAATTTAGGAGTCAATTGAAGATATGTGTGTGGCACAAAAAAAATTGTAGAAAAAGTTCTGAAAAACAAACAGCATACTTTTTCTTGCTCAGACAATTCACAATATGACTTTGTCAAAACACTCACATGTAAATGACTATAGTTTCTCAAAACTTCACAAGATTGTTATTGTCCATTAACTTTTTGCCAATGTTTTTTTAATGTACTAGCATATAATAAAGTGAATTTCAATAGTAGTTAAATTGCTAAAGGAATCTGTGAACTGGGAATTTTTTAACGTTAATTATAGCCTGTGGAGTATTTTAAAAACTCATTTGTTCTCCTCAATTGAAGTAACAGGATTTTACTCTGCTCCATAATTTAAATATCCCAGAAATATTTTTCCAAAAGGTTAGGGCAAAAAAAGATATGAAGTATCATGCATTATTATAAAGGCTCCCATTTTTGATGAATGAAAGAAAAAGAGAAAATAAGTACAGTAGGTAGACATCTAAGGTGGCTCCTAAAGATCCTAAGTTCTTACTAGATATCTTCATCTGTTACTAGTGACTAATCATTTCCCTCACAGAGTTTACATAATAGTAAAATTAGAATGTTTTTATTGTCCTTCATACATACCACTGTAATTAAATGGAAGTATCTATGTTATATTAGAATATTAAAAGCAATGAAGGCTTATTTTGTGCATATATAATATAAATGTTTTTATTATAAATTGATACTTCACAAAGAGAAAGTTAAAAGACATGTGCCACTTGAAATATTACCACGTAACAGGATGAATTAAGAAAGAAAAATGCAAATTTTCTCCACTGAATGGAAAGCAGACCAGTAGCTCAGAGGTTCTCAGTTCTAGTTTGTTTAATCTCATTATGTTTTCTCTTAAGGGCTTATTTTACTTTTCCTGAAATTCCACCATACCAAGTTTATGATAATTCATTTTAAATTGGAATCTGGTCCTAAACCATAAACTATTTTAGTGGAATTAAGATAATGGTCACAAAATCCAGAGAACAGAAAGAAGAATTGCTTCTGTAAATGAATTTCCAGAATGAATGTCCTCTGATAACAAATATTCACACACTTGTCTCATACATATGCCATATATTTTTTAAAACTATTCGGAATTCCAGAACTCCTTTGTCAAATGTTCCTGGGTTGTCATTAGTGGACCAGCTATCTGACTGATAATATGCTTTGCAGTCTCATTCCCAACTGAGGTTGTGATAGGACTGTTGTCTTGATTTCAAAACTGCTGAATAACACAAGAAGGAGGACCCAGCCCAGGAAGCAGAAGATGCCATCAATCTTGGCTGTTGGAGACTTTATAATGAGCCCTTAGATTGAAGCCATTTCAGATTGATCTGAGGATGCCTCATCTACTCTCAGCAATGCCAGTAGTTCAATTAAGCTGGAGTCCACAAAAGGAAAAAAACAAGCTTTATTAATCATATATATTTAAGGTCCCTGTATTTCATTCTCTGCCTTTTAAAAATCATATGACAGATGGCAATCCTGAAAGTTTTCCCACAATGAAATTATTCATTTACAGATTATTTGGCACCTATTGTTAAAAGTTAAGACCTCAAGACTTAGAAACACTGACTTCTTTTAGAGATAAGACAGTAATCAATAAGATTGAACATTGCTACAAATGATAAAAATACATTAGGATTTAGTTCTATGGTAAAGCTCAAGTTAAATATACATTTCCATCTATTTGTTAGCACAGCTTACAGTAGCCTTATATGACAAAGAGAAAAGAAAGAAATCAATGAAATATGAGAAATTTGTACAAGGATGAACTGTGAGTATGCATAATGCACACGGAATTATCTGGAAGGAAACAGGTCAAAAGCCAAAGGCCAAATAAGTACTTGGGGGGATTTTATTGATACAGAAACCACATATATGAGATTTTAAGAAAAGATTGTGATTACTGGAGGCTTTAAAAAATCTTTACAGTAGTTGAATATGGCGGCACATGCCTGTAGTCTAAGCACTCAGGAGATTGAGGCAGGAATATCACTTCAGCCTCAGTGTTAGAGTTCAGCTTATGTGACATAGTGAGACATAACATCTCAAAAAACAAACAAAACAAAAATCCTTTATACCTGCAAACATTCCAAATTAATATAATTAGGTCATAAGTTGTGAAAGTAGAGTCTGCAGGAAGGGTCTCCTCTCCTTCAGATAATGACATGACATCTTAGATATTGATCAAACTCAGACATTGACATAAGGGATAGATTGTTGTTGTTAGGTGCCATTTAGTTGGTGTCTGGCTCATAGAAACCCTATGTACAACAGGTGAAACATTGTTGTTAGTGCTTCTCTGTTATTCATAGAGTTTTGGGGGGCAAATTGTTTTTTGGGGAGTGGGTTACAGGGTCCTTCTCCCAAGCCTACAACACCTGGTGTTCCCAGGCGGTATCCCATCCAAGCACTAACCAGGCCAGACTCTGCTTAACTTCCAAGATCTGATTAGGTTGGACGCCACAGTGGTATAGCTGTAGGCATATCCTATTTAGTAAATAGTTTCTTAACTTAAAGTCATGACAATATTTTCCTATATTGTTTTCTCAAAGACTTTCATATGCTATTTCATAGTCCACTTGAAATTTATTTTTGTACATGGAATTAGATAAGGGATGTTGTTGTTAGGTGCTATAGAGTCACTTCTGACTCATAGCAACCCTTATAGAGTTTTCAATGGCTGATTATTTGGGGATTGTTTCAAGAGTGGACAGCCACAACCTTGTCCCATTTTTGTGGTGCTGGGATCAAATCTGGGTCCTCAGAAACTACAAAGCAGCATTCTACCAACTGAGCTAAACCTCAGCCCCCAGATAATGGATAAAAAGTACAAATATTCCATGCAGGTAAAGAATTCAATATTTATTTTAAGGTTTACCCTTTTTCTATACTGATCTGCAATATATCAATTGTCTAAGCAAAAGTTAATTTTTTTCTGGGTTTTCCATTTTCTAATAATTAACTTTTATGTATTTTGAAGCCAATATGGCACTGTCTTCATTTTTACAGCTTTGTGTTAGCTTTGATATATGTATAATATGTCCTCTACCTCTTTTATACTAGTACCAAAGCTCTTCTTGACACATTGCAATTTCATACCTACTTTAGAATTAATTCTATTGTGTGCCACAAAAAATAAATTTATTGGGATTATATAGAACATATATACATGTAAAGATCTGACATTTTTCTTGAGTTCATTTCTTGAACAGATATATAACACTCTAATATTTTAAATATTTTAAAACAACTCTCAATAGTTTTATAATTTTCTTGCATAGTTTTTATGAAATTTAATCCTAAATTCAACTACTATATGCTACTATAAATGTGTCATGTATTAATTTATTCTTATTTATGAGTACTGAGTTTTATTAATAACTATTCTATACTTAAATACAAATTTTAGGTAATCACCTGTATGTTGTTGCTGTTGTTAGGTGCCAGGGAGTCCTGTCCAACTCATAGCGATCCTCATAGGGTTTTTAATGGCTGATTGTTTCAGGATTGCCTCAGGACTGGGTTGACATGTCCTTCTCCTGTTTTGTGGTGCTGGGAATTGAACCCAGGACCTCAGAGACAGTAGAGCAGTGCTCTACAAGCTGAGCTAAATCCCAGCTCCTCTGTATATTGTACAACTGTTCTAAATACACAGTCATATCATCAGTATATTTTTCCTTTCCTTCATGCTGTTTATTTGCTTTTCTTCCTTACTTCACTGGTAGCGACAGCTGGCATAATATTAAATAGAAGTGTTCAGAGTAAGACATACATAATTTGTTCTTGATCTCAGAAGTAATATTATTAAAGTTTCAATAATTATGATAACATTTGCTGTAGACTTCCTTTGTAACAATTCCACATTCACTTTAGAAGTCCTTTTATATTTTGAACTCTTAATTTTCTCAATCAAGCATGGGTATTCAATTTTAGTAAATGATCTTTCTGAACATAATGGTTATATCGCCCATGTGTCTGTCAGCTTCTCATGCTGTGGGGGCTTGCATTTTACTGTGATGCTGAAATCTATGCCACCAGTATTTCAAATACTAGCAGAGCCATCCATGGTGGACAGTTTTCAGTTGAACTTTAAGACAGACTAGGGAGAAGAACCCAGCAACCCACTCCAGAAACAAGTAGCCATTGAAAATCCTGTGAATAGCAGAGAAGTACTGTTAAATACAGTGCTAGAAAATGAGATCTCGTAGGCTGAAACAATTGAGGAAGAGTTGCTTCCTCAAAGTAGTTGTTAGGTGCCGTCGAGTCGAGTCCGACTCATAGCGACCCTATGTACAGCAGATCGAAACACTTGCCGATTCTGTGCCAGGCAAACAATCTTATTTATGTTTAAGCCCATTGTTGCAGACACTGTGTCAATCCATCTGGTGGAGGGTTTTCCTCTTTTGCGTTGACCTGCCACTCTTCCAAACATGATGACCTTCTCTAGGGATTGTTCTCTCCTGACTACATGTCCGAAATATGTAAGACTCAGTTTGGCCATTCTTGCTTCCAAGGAGCAATCTGGTTGTACTTCTTCTAGGACAGATTTGTTGGTTCTTTTGGCAGTCCATGGTATATTCAATAGATATCTCCAGCACCACAATTCAAAAGCATCAATTCTTTTTCTGTCTCTCTTGTTCAATGTCCAACTTTCACAACCATATGATGCCACTGAAAATACCATGGCATGAGTCAGATCCTCAAGTAGAGTTGACCTTAATAATGGGATGGAGTAAAGCCCCTGGGACCTTCTTTTGCTGGTCTGGCATGGTTCAAAATGAGAAGAAACATAGTGAGTACAAAAATGGCTGGAACACAAAAAGATCATATGCATGGCACAGTGTTGGATACTGCTTTGTTTTGTTGTACATAGGTCACCATGAGTTGGATCTGACTTAGTAGAAACTCACAACAACAATGGTTATATGATGATCATAACACTTTTTCTCCTCTTATCTGGTAATACATTACACAACATTAATGTCTTTAAAGATGACATAATATTGAATAATTTTTAAATTTGTATCCCTGGGGATAATCTGTTTCACTACATTTCCTTCTTTTATTCAACATTGAGTTTCTTTATCCAAAATTGTGCTAATAATATGTTTAAACATGTTTCATCTAGTTAATAATATTGATTATATTTGCATGTATTTCAGAGGAGTTGAGGATTTCTTTTTAGATATTCTCTGCTTTTGTATGAATTGAATAATTTCTTTATTAGCTGTAGGGCACTGCCTAGAGAGACAGTTCACCCCGGGGCCTATCTAGGCTCCCTTGGAGGACTGAGGCTTGTTCACTAGGCAGTCACTTTTGCCCTACATCCGGGAACTCAGGGTTTTGGAGCTCCCCAAGATGGCACTGGCATCTATTCCCTTGCCTCAGACTCCTTGACACCTTTGGCTGTTTCCAAACCCCAGAACAGCTCCTGATTGGACCATTCTGGAACCACCCCTGATTGGCTACTTTTACAAAACCAAATTTGAATATCCCCTTTGATTGGCTGAAACCTGTATGGGGTGACTGCCTCTAATTGGTCCCTGGCAAGCCCCAGAAGCATATATAAGGGCAGTACATGGAGCAGTCTGGGTCCATTCCATTGACTGAGACAGACAAGGAAGAAATAAAGAGCTGTTAGAGAAGAGCATTCAGAGTTGGCGTATTCCTTGGGAAGAAAAGAAGCAAGGAGCCGCTGTGGGCAGAAGCCTCTGCGCCTGCCTTTCTCAAGACTTCTCAGACCAGCCATGGGCATAAGCCTCCTTTCCAGGCAGCACGGCTCCTGGGTGCCAGGCTCCCCCTCACCAGATGACAGGTCTTTGGCTGCTGGTTCCTGCTCACGGCCAGTGTGAGTCTAGCAGCAGGGCGATGCCCCACAATTAGCTGTATGATTAAAGTCAATGATGAAACTATCTGGATTTGAATTGTGAGTATGGAAAAGAGAAGAGGATTTGGGCTTCTTATTCAACTTGTTACATAACTGTATAATTTATTAGGTCCTCATTTTTTTTACACATCTAATTTGAAAAGTTATATTTTACTAGAAATTTATCCATTGATAATTTATATGACCTTATTATCTTTCAGTATTGTAACATATCTACATAAGACCCATATTTTGTACCAAATATTTGTATTTAAACTGTTTTTTACTGATTTCCCTTATTATACCATCTCACCGAAAAATTTTATTTTATCTTCTTGTTTTATTTTTGCCTTAAATTTAAATATTCTTTTCAAAGAATCACTTTTTAGCTCTTTTTCAAAGGATAGCTTCCACTCTGTTTTGGATACCTTTAGCACAATTTAGACCCTGGGTTTTCTGGTCTGTGATTTGACTTCTATACTTTTAAGGCCTCATTGTCCCATTCCAATCAATGAATACCATGATAGGTCCTTTGACCTTCAGCATTGGCCTGCAGAGAAAAATCATAACTGAGCATTTTGGTAATGCTGGTGCCCCTGTCACCACCACATCTCAAATGGTCTTGTTAAATGTTTTGACCTCAGGGCCTTCTGGTGTAACATAATCTTCTGATGGTTCCTTCAGCCTCATAGAATACATTCATTTCAGTAAGCTCATTTCTTTGATTCTTTAAGTTCCTCCTCCACTATCTACAATATATTTCAAACATTTCAACTTCATGTCCATGGACTATAACTTCCTTCTCTTTTCTAAGAAACAACCTAGGAAAAAAATTCTTACTATCACCAAGCTAAATTCTACAAAACATTTCAAGAACTAATTCCATTATTCTTAAACTATTCAAAAAAGTTAAAGTGGAATTAAGTCTGCCAAACTCTTTTTATAAGGCTCGCATTATCCCAGTAACAAAACTAGAGAAAGATACAATAACAACAACAACAATAGACAACAAAAGACAATGGTAGAATCATATCCCTGATGAACTGTGATGCAAAAATCTTCAATAAAATACTAGCAATCTGAATTCAACAACACATCAAAAATAGCATGCATCATGAGCAGATAGGTTTGTCCCAGGAATGCAAGGATGTTTCAATGTACACAAATCAATAAGCATAATACAACGTACCAAAATAATGAAGGACAAAACCCATTTCATCATTTCAATAAATATAGAAAAGATATTCAGTAAGATTCAGCAACTTTTTATGGTAAAATTTCCCAATAATTAGGTAAAGCAGGAATAAAATACTAAAGGTCTTTTATGGCTAAAGGTCAAAATACTAAAGGTCTTTTATGAAAACCTCCAGCCAATATCATACCTAATGAGGAAAATCTCAAAGTGTTTCCTCTAAGACCAGGAACAAGACGAGAATGTCCACTTTCACCACTCCTATTTAATATAGCACTGGAAGCATTAGCAGGAGAAATAAGGCAAGAGAAAGAAAGAAAGGGCATTCAAATTAAAAGGGATGAATTTAAATTATCCATGTTTGTAGATGGCATGATTCCATACATAGAGAAACCTAAATACTCCAGCAAAAATTTCTTGGAACTTATAAAAAATTCCATAAAATAGCAGTATACAAAATCGAAATCCAAAAACTAGTAGCATTTTTGTACATTGCCAATGAACTTGCCAAAAGAGAAATTTAAAAAATAAATCCTATTCACAGTAGCTGCAAAAAGTATTTAGGAATAAACTTAACCAAGGAAGTTAAAGAACTCTACAATAAAAATTTAAAAACCATTGATGGAAGCAATTATAGTGGACACAAAAGAATGGAAAGATATCTTTTGTGTTCATGGATCAGAAGAATCAATATTGTTAAAATGACCTCACTACCCAAAGTAACCTATAGATTTAGTGTAATAACTATCAAAATACCAATGAATTTATTTACAGAAATGGAAAAAAATCCTAATATTCATATTGAACCACAAAAGACCCAGAATATCCAAATAAACCATTAATAATAATAATAATAATAATAATAATAATAATATCAATAATTTTAGAAGCATCAAAATACCTGACTTCAGAACATACTAGACCCAACAACTTGGGAGGTTGAGGCAGGAGGATTGAAGGTTTGAGGCCAGAGCAACCTGCATAACTTAGTGACACCTTGTCTCAAGATAAAAAATAAAAAGAAGTTGGTTGTACAGCTCAGTGTTTGAATGCTTGCAAAGTATGTGTAAGGACCTAGGTTCAGCCTCCAAGTATTGCCAAAAAAAAAAAAAAATACTACAAAGCCATAATAACAGCATAGTAAAACAGCATATTATGGGCATAAAAACAGACACATAGATCAATGGATCAAAATAGAGGAACTCATAAATTATTCCATGCTCATATAACAAACTGACTTGTGACAAGGTGCTCTGTCCATTTTTTTCTTATTCCTGTGGCAAAATACCTGACAAACCAACTGAAAGAGGATGAATAGGTTTCTGTAGCTCATGATTCTGAAGATTTCAGTCTGTTGTGGTGAGAAGACATGGTGGCACAGGTAGCATGGCTTGAGGAGGAGGACTTCACATTATGGTGGAAGAAGCAGAAAGAGCACCTGAACTAGGAGCCCACATAAACCGCGCAAAGGCCCACCCTCTGTGATCCACAAGCTAGTTCCTATCTCCCACCATTCCACTACAAACATCACTACTACCTGGGGACTGAGCATTCAAACACATGATATTTGGGGGGACATTTTGGATTCAATCATAGCAGGTGCCAAGAATAGAGAGTGGAGAAAAGACTGTCTTTAAAAAGACATTGCTGCCAAAATTGGATATGCATGGAGAAGAATGAAACTAGATCCCTTGTTCTCACTGTACACAAAAAACTCAACTTAAAATGGATCAAAGATCTAAATGTTAAAAATGAAACTATGAAATTTCTCCAAGAAAATGTGGGAGAAACACTTCAAGATATTGGTGCAAGCACTGATTCTTGTTTAATTAGGACTCCAAAGATGCAGGCAACAAAAGTAAACATAGATGAATGAGATTACATAAAAATAACAAGCTTCTGTACAGCAAAGGAAATAATCAACAGAATTAAGAGAAAACCTACAGAATGGGAGAAAGTATTTCCAAGCTATTCAGCTGACAAGAGATTATTTTCTGGAATATATAGAGAATTTTAAAATGTGAACAACAAAGAAACAAACAGTCCAAATAAAAAATAGGCTAGTGGGCCATGGTGTCACACACCTTAATCCCAGCATCCCAGAGGCTAAGGCAGGAGGATTGTGAGCTCCAGGCCAGCCTCAGTTACACAGTGAGACCTGTCAGAGAGGAACAAGGGCTGACCATATAACACAGTGGGGGAACACTTACCTAGAAAGCAAAAGAGTGTAAATTCTTTCCTCAGCACCTCAAAATATAGAACTAAAGAGACACTTCTCAAAAGAAGACGTACAAATGGCCAACAAATACATTAAAATGGTCATTTACAATAATGATCAGAGAAACACAAATTAAAACCATGATCAGATATCATGTCACTCATCTTAGAATGGCTAACATGAAAAAGACAAAAAAATAACCAACTTCTGTGTCAAGGGTGTTCAACCTTTGTTTTCTTTGGGCAATATCAAGTAAAGAGGAATTGTCTTGGGTTGCACTTAAATTATATAATAGAGTTAGTGTATAGACATAGTAAGGTGGGTTACAAACAAAATTAATGCTTAAAAACTATATGATAAAAGATTTTGCAGAGCCACATTACTAGCTTTCATGGGGCACATGCAGCCCACAGGCTGTGGGTTGGATATTCCTGTTGTAGAGGATGAAGAGAAAAGGGAACTGTTATACAATGCTGGTAAAAATGTAAATTAGTAAAGCCATTATGGAAAATAGCATGGAGACTCCTCAACAAACTGAAATTAGCACTATGATATGAGCCAGTAATTCCTGTACTGGATATATCCAAAGATGAAATCACTCATTATGCCAAATATAAGCTTGCACTCCCATGCTGATTGCAGTACTATTCACAATAGGCAAAATATGGAATCAACCCAGATGTCCTTCAATAAATGAATGAATAAAGAAAATTTGGTATCTATGGAACACTATTCAGCCATAAAATGAAATAAAATACTGTCATTTGCAGTAACATGGATGGAATTTGGGAGTTATTATGGAAAATAAAACAAGCCAGACAGAATTGCAAATACCACATGTTCTTGTTCAAATACCACCAAGGTTCTCACTTATAAGGCAACCAAAGTGAAGGAAATAGTGATTTCTAGAGATTGGGAAGGGCAGAGGAGAGAGAGGACAGAAAGATGTTCAGTAAAGGGTGCCAAAAACAGATACAGAATGGAAGAATTACTTCTTATTTTCTTTAGCACAGTAGGGTAACTATTAGTTAAAATAATCTATGCCACATTTCAAAATAATTATAAAAGATAAGGGTGAAATTCCCAACACATAAAAATAATTAATGAGATTAAAAGATGAAAATACTTATTGATCTAACTTGATTAGTACATATGGTCTACATGTATTGAATTACCATAATGTAACCCATAAAATCGTACAAATATTATGCCTCAAGAAGAAGAATGAAGAGAGAGAAAAAAAAAGGAAAGAACAAAGAAAAAAAATGAAGAGGAAAAGGAACTGGGTGCTCTGGAAAACATCTGTAACCCCAGGTACATGGGACGATGAGGCAGGATGATTGAAAGATTGAGGCCAAAGCCAGCCTGTTCAATTTAGTGAGACTGTCTCAAAACAGAAAAATAAAAAGTTGCTGGGCTGCACCTTCGTGGTAGAGCGCTTCCCTAGCATGTGAAATGGCCTGAGTCCAACCTCCCAGTACTAAATAATAAATAGATAAATAAGTAAATAAATAAATAAATGGTAAGAAGAGAAAAGGTTGCCAACTCAGGAATCAGGATAAATTATGATTAATGTATGGTAATAATTGCATTCATAGTTTTTAAAATTGTATTTTATTCCTTTTCTTTAAAAGAATTTAAAAAAACCTTCACATTATTGATTAAATTGCCACATCCTTTCACAATCTGTTCTTTATTTATGAGATGTCTAAGTGTTTTTAAAAATATTGAACATGTGTTTCATCAGACTTTGCTTTTAATAAGATTAAATCAATTAAGTAATTGGGATAGCATGTCTAAAAATGCTGAATAGACTTTAATGAAATAATTAATACTTTGTTTATTCTTTAAATTAATATATTAAATATAAATATGCAGCCAATTTTTGTCAACCTCACTGTTTTTAATTATTTGGCAACATGAATTTAACTAATTGGTAATATCCAAGATAAAATTTGGCTATCACCATTTTATCTCACTTTAAGAACTCCTTTTTTTCCAGGTACATGGCAAACACCTGTAATCCCAGCAACTCAGGAGGCTGAAGAGGGAAGATCTTGAGTTCAAGACCAGAGGCAGCCCATGTAACTTAATGCGATCCTATCTCAAAAAAAAGAAAAGAAAAGCTCCCTTTTTTTTAACCTATTGAGGAAACATATAAACAGAAATATTAGTACAAATAACAAGTACTCATATTTAAAATTCTTCTAAATTTATCACTTCCAATGCAATCATTAATCCATGATTCTGGTTTTTATAAGGAAATAAAGATATCTAGCTTTTTACCAATTGCTGATGGTGAAGGGAAGACATGCTGGAGGAGGAGGTGGAGAATTACCCCCAAATTGTTGTTGTTGTTGTTGTTAGGTGCTGTCAAATCAGTTCCAACTCATCGTGATCCTATTTACAACAGCACAAAACACTCCCCAACACTGTGCCATGCCTGGTACTATGTTAGTGCTTCTCTGCTATTCATATGGTTTTCAATGGTTGTTTCAAGAATGTTTTGGGAGTGGGCTGCCAGGTCCTCCTCCCATTTTTGTGGTACTGGGGATTGAACCCAGGGCCTCAGAGAGTACACAGCATCACTCTACCAATGTAGCTAAACTTCATCACCATCCCCAAATTAAAGACAGTGATAGTTTGCATGGATAAGTATGTTGTTGTTAGGAGCCATTGAGTTCTGTCTAACTCATAGACTCTCACAGGGTTTTCAATGGCTGATTGTTTTGGGTTTGCTTCAGGAGTGGATTGTCATGTCCTCCCATGTTTGCAGTGCTGGAAATTGAACCTGGGACCTCAGAGACTGCAGAGCAGCGATCTACTAACTGAGCTAAATCCCAGAAGTAGTTTGTTGGTCCCTTTTGCCTTTTCTAATGTCCTGAAATATGGTAATTCTTGAACCTACATCAGTGAGTCTACCGAATTCTAAAACCAGAAATCTATGCCTTTAAGGTTTCCATCTGAACATACAAAAGTATGTGGTACATTTTCATTAAAAATTCATATCTTTCCGGGTGCGGTCATGCACACCTGTAATCCCAGCTACTTGGAAGGTGCAGCCAGGTGGATCACAAGTTCAAGACCAGAAGCAGTTTATGTAATTTACTGAGACCCTCTCTCAGAAAGTAAAAGGAAAAAAAAAAAAAAAGGCTGAGGGTGCAGCTCAGTGGTACAGCACTTGCAAAGCATGCAAGCATGAGGCCCTGGGCTCAACCCACAGTACTGAAAAAAAGAAAAAAAGAATCATATCTAAATCCTAAGGTTTTTATTTCCAGGACTGATGAGGATCCATGTTGAGAAGGGATATAATATGGTAATATAATGATGTGAATGAGGAACGTTTTATGTCAGACTACCAATGAGCAAAACTTTCTTGAAATTCCTATGAATGGAAAAGTCAATATGTTTTTATTTAAAATAAACTATGCAAATTTTGGGGGGGGTGGGATTTAGCTCAGTGGGTGGAACGCTGTGCTGCAGTCTCTGAGGTCCCGAGTTTGATTCCCAGCATCGCAAAAATGGGAGAAGGGCCTGGCAACCAACTCCTAAGGCAATCCCGAAACAGTCAGCCATTGAAAACCCTATGAGGGTCGCTATGAGTCGTATACCGACTCGACAGCACCTAACAACAACAACAACAAATGCAAATTTTTACATGATCATTCTTATAGGTCATTGGGGTTTTCTATAAATCCTAGTGAAGAAATATCTGATTTGATTGAGTTCTAGGGAGTGACAATGACTCCTTGAAGATAAATAGGAAACCCAATTGAGCCAGCCTCAAGTAGCAGTACTACCTGATGTCCATTTACAACCCACAGCCCTCATGACCAATGGCATGGTGATCCTGACCCAATCCTGTCAGAAACAGGAATCAACCATGTTCTAGCCCCAACTTCTGATGGGGCTTCCTAGTAAGTTATCCAATCAGATTTGGTGCCAGCTCACAGGTAAATAGATTTTAAAAATACATGTTTTCCCACTATTGGCTCAAATCCATGAAAATTAATTTTAAGTTCTACTTAATGTTCATATAATTAGGAATGTCTACAGAACTGATCTAGGGGAAGTCTATTCAAATTTCTGAATTTAACATCTTTTTAGTAAAAAGATGGTAAAAGAAAATAAGATGGGTCTGGGGTTGGGGGTAAAATCATTTGAAATTGTTGATCACATGGCTCATAGTGGAAGATTTTAAAAGGACTGTAAGTCCAGGATAAAAATCCACTTCACTGCAAAAGGTGGTCACTTTTACATTTGTATAGTTGGTTTCTTATTTCTGGCCTTTTGGTTACTTCACCAATTCCAGAAGAATGAACAAAAAAGATAAAGGACACTGTATTTTCACTGTGATTCTCAGAAAATCATTCTCTTCAAGGTCAGGTTCATTGTACCATGAATAACAGTGCTTTCCCTACTTTAAAATGGATGGAAATGCTCTGAAGAATTTGGTAAAAGTAAAAATCTAAGGTCTTACCCACAGACACTCTGACCTGTCTCGTTGCAGATGGGACCTGAGAGTCTGCACTTAACAAAGAACCTGAGGGCTTAGATCCAATATTCTTTGCTTCTAAAATACTTGTTTAAAACATGATATTGCCTCATGTATTATTGAATTGGCCAAACACTGCCTGGACATACCACATACCATATAGATACAGATACAAATGTAAATATGATATAGATGGATATAAAAATCAGGTCATTTTTTCTTCAATCACATATAATCTTGTTGTCACCCAGATGCTCTAACTTCAAAGATCATTGCTACCTGTCATTCTCTTTGTTCATGTTGGTTTACTGGGTAGTTTCCTGTCAGGAATTGAGACTGAATTATGTCTTGAAGAGGTCCGAGAAAAGTGAGATAATGTATGGGAATCAAATCTAGCTGCAATTCTTCCTGAGGCTCAGATAATTGTCTTGGTGTCAGTATGTAAAAAAAATAATAATAATTAAACTAAAGCAAAATGTATGCTACCTAAGTCACTGCAGTGTCACTTTTATACAAAATGATATTGCTTTTCCTTGTGTAAAATAGGTAATAACTCCCCTGCCTGAGTTGTTAAAACAAAAATGAGAAATATATACATGAGTTATTTTATAACTAATAAATTTATAAAAGATAGTGAAGGCAAAATCATATTTTCATCCATGGCACTACTATTTTCTGGAAAAATAATAGCTCTCTTGATTAAAGAAAGGAGGAGGGAGGGAAACGAAAATTGCAGAAGGCAGGATGGGGAGGAGAATCAATGTAGAGGGATAAAGGGGAGAAGACAATCTCTGTGTAAACAATGCAAGTTCATGAGTACATTGGAAAAGTAGGGAAATATAACCCAAATATGCACTTGTGTTACCACATATTAGTCGAAAGTTTCCATAAACTTTGGAAGTTGATAAAAGTATAACCAAAAGTAATGTTATAGTTGCATAATGGAAAAAGCCAATGTTATATTACTCTGTACCCCATCATCATTTACCAATAAAGGGAGAAAAAAATTGCAAGTCTAAAGACTGTAATATATTTGAAAACCTAATAAATTAGCTGGCAATGGTGGCACATTCCTGAAGTCTCAGTGCTCAGGACGATCACCTGAGCCCCTCAGTTTGAGGCAAGCCTGGAGACATATTAAGATCTCATCCCCAAAGGAAAATAAAGTGACTGATTAACTAGTGGGATTTCATTTCAGCATCTCCTGAAAATATTCTAGTCTGCATTATCTGACCAACTATCAACTCTTTTATATCCTGAGTGTCCTATTACAATTTTTTATTTGAGTAACTCTAATTATACCAAAACATCTCTGAACTTTGTTCTTTAGGAATTTGTAATAACCCAGGCATAATGGTGCACACTTATAATCTCAACACTCAAGAGGTTGAGATAAAAGGATTAGCTCAAGTCCAAGGCCAACCTAGTCTACCTAGTTAGTTGTAGGCCATCCTGGGCTACAAAGTGAGACCTTGTTTCAAAAGAGCAAAAGGAAACAAAAAAATTATAATAATCTGCAATTCATCCACTGTTACATATTTCTATTTGGAAAAAAAGGACATAATGTTCATCAATTTGGAAGCAATATCAAAATACATTAAAATAGAGGAAAACACAGAATTTAGCTATTGTCTTAATTTTTTTAACTTGAACCATTGGTTTTAGAGTGTTTATGTTATAATTTTTGAGCTACTTTAAACAATTTTTGCAACCATGTTTCTAGATTGTTCAGTATACAGCTCAGGGACACAGCATGAATTTAAGGAAGTTTGGATGCACACCCCCCTCCTTTATGTGTTATATGTAATATGGTAATTCCCTCACTATACAGAGACCACATATTTCAGAACAATTAAACATAAGAAATAATTTGAACTATAACATCTCAAAGTACAACATAAACTACAAATGATGTAGTTATTTACAGCCAAAAATAGTTCTATTGCTCTGCAAAATAAAGATTTTTCACTCAGAACTTCTAAATTTTTGTTGTTATATGCGGTAATCCTAACAGTCTGAATGTCTTTTAATAGAAACTGTTTAAGAGTGAAGGAGATAATTTATGTATGCCTGCCTTTTTAATGCTTTCATTGAACTCTAATAGTATATAAGGCATTTTATTGCACTGATATAAATAGTAAACATAAACAAAGTGGACATTTATGGCCAAATGTAATTCTGTTGCCAAAGACCTATTTTTAATTAATCACTTCTGGATTATCTAGTATTCTCATAGCTTTTTGATTACTTTCAAGGCCTTCTCATTTTCAAATAGTGCTATCAATATGATTGCCTTCTTGTTCTGATACCATGCATTTGTGTAACCCATAGCACCTGGTATTAATGGGAATTCAAGCTTTTCATCCTATTCTATCAGCCTCATCACTAAATACATGTCAGTTGTTGAGATATTAAAATTTAAAAAAGAAAAAGAAAAAGAAAGACAGCCAAGGAGTATTCATAGTGCTAATGACACTGGAATATGCTAAGGTAGACATTTCAAAGAATATGTCTTAGTGATAAAATACAATTATTAATTCTGGAAAGGTTTAAGCTTCTGTCATAGTAAAGACCGGACCATTCTGTGGCATCCGTGGATAGGCTGAACTTCTTCATTACAGTGGAGTATTTCTAAAAAGGGGATGAATCTCACAGTGAGGTGAGGGGCAAATGCCAATGGTCTGGCCTCAACAAAGCAGGACCTTTGCATGTTCTGAAAGTTTCTTAGAGATATGGCTTTTAGAGTAGGATCTATGAACAAATCTCTAATAGCTTCAATCTTATTTCCCAAAACTCTATTGTACACCAGGGTGAGGGATTTGGAGAATGCCATTCACAAGAAAAAAGTTGAAAATATTCTAGCATATGTTCACAATTAGAGCTAGTGTTAGAGTAAGATAGTGACCTTCACTTGATAAACAGAAGCCTCATCAAGATTTCATAAGGCAATCAGGTGACTATCCTGATCACATCCTCTCCACTTACAGAAGACAAAACAAATATCCAGAGATTTAAATTTTTACTCAAAAATTAAAATTTGATTAGTGATTAAATCATCTTTTCTCACCTATAAAAATAATTAGAAAATTATCAGGAATTGTCTAATTTTAACATTCTTAATTGTTTGACTGATAATTCTTTCTACTTTAGTACTCCTTTCATACAATTAGACTCACTGAACATGCCATGCCAAGAAAAACCAAGCATGGGCTTTTGAATCAGAAACTGGATTCAAATCCAAAATTCCCTGAAACAGAACTTCAGTTTCTTCATACATAAAATGAACACAATGATCCTTTTTTTTTTTTCTGTCTCAATTTTTCAGGCCTAAGTGAAAAGATAAATGTGAAAATGTCTTAACAGTGCCAACTCAGTGGAGGAAATAAGCAAGTAATAATTTTCTATTCTTAGACTAATTTCTATATTATCAGATATAAATCATTGTTACATGCAGTAAAGTTGGTGTCCAACTCATAGTGACCCTACATGTACAACAGGCGAAACAACACTGTTGTGCTTCTCTGCTATTCAGAGGGTTTTCAATGTCTGATTGATTGGGGAGTGGGCTGCCAGGTCCTTCTCCCAATATAGCACCCACCAGGTGCTATAGAGCAGCTGGTGTTCCCAGACAGTCTCCCATCCAAGTAATAACCAGGTTCAACTCTGCTTAGCTTCCAAAATCTGATGGGATCAAGTGCCATAGTGGTACAGCTGCAGGTCAGACATAGATTAATGGGGACACATTCTTTTACAAAAATATAGCACGACAAAAGTATTAGAAAAAATAGGTCCTTCTCCCTAGCCTGCAGCACCTGGTATTCCCAAGCAGTCTTCCATCCAAGGACTAAACAGTCTAACTCTGCTTAGCTTCCAAGATCAGGCAGGATCAAATGCCAGAGTACCATAAAAAAGGAAAATTAGATTAACTATAAAAATCCACTCCATGCCTCTGTTTCTCTATTACAAGAGTATGTCAATAAAGCTATGGTATTAATTCAATTTTGAGATTTAACACTGAGCTTTAATTGGCAGATTAAGACCACAAGACATGTAAGCAATGTCCTAAAAAGTATCATTCATGCTGTGTACTCAGGTTTCTTATTGTAGAGGCTTTTGGGAAATGTATATAAGGGACTTCCTTCGGTAAATATTTCCCACATGGAGTGGTTTTAGGTCATGATTGAGACATTACAGTAGGTCAAAACCATAGATAAAACATCCTTCAAACTTCACATGGAAATTATAGTCCAATTTAATTTTGAAAACTAATGAAACTGGTATTTTTGACCCACAACACTGAAGAATATTGCTTTGGGTGGGTTTTTATGCATTCTTTTATTTAATGTTTATCCTTATTGCTACTTCCTTCTGTTATATTTAACATTGTTACTTATATTAAGCTTTGACATTACTTCTATTTCCATATTATAAAACACACTGTAAAAATAATACTATTTGAACTATTTAGTTAGTATAATTACAAGGAGTGGAATACTGGATCAAGTTTTTTATAGCCTGTTTTTTTTTTTCCCTTGACCAGTTTAAATACTAGCTCTAAGACTCTTGCAAGTAAATTTTCAATTCTTTTTAGAGTCTAAAAACTTTTTAAAAAGTTAGAAATAGACATATTTCCCTACATTCTATAAAAATTAATGACTATTCCTGAGATTATAAAAGATTTGGGGTTGACAGGTATCCATGAGATAAAATCCCTAAGTTCCCATAGCCTAACCCAAAATACTGTGATTATTCTCCCTCTGCTCTGATGCATAATTATATAGTTCAGATCAGTCTGTAATACTCACTTCTGTATATTGAATCATGGGCCACCATAAAATCTATATGAATCCTCAATTCTAACTGCATGCCTCAAGCTTAAACTTCGAGATTTGAGTTTTAAATTACATGAAAGACAAGTATTTGTATATAGTATACATTAACTGAGTAATTAAGAAGTCTGAGTGAATTTATTTCTCTAAGTGCATTATTTGATGTAAAAATACATAGTGTTCACTAATTGGCATTATCTCTTAGTAAATAAAAGAGAATATATTCACTAATAAAAAATAAATATACACGCATGGGCTGTGGTGCATGCCTATAATCGCAGTGACTCGGGAGGCTGAGGCAGGAATATCATTGGTTCAAGGCCAGAGGCAGCTTGAGCAACCTACTAACACCCTGTCTCAAAAAAATAGAAAGTAAAACATGGGCTGGGGATGCATCCCAAAGCTAAAGCCCCAGCAAAGTATCCACAAGGCCCTGGGTTCAACCCCCAAGCACCAAAGGAAAAGAAAAGTATGTGAAAAACACAAGTAGTAGCAACTATTTTCTTAGCATGTCCAAAGAATTCTTCTAAACACATATTCATTGAATCCTCACAATATTCCTGTTGTATATGCACTACTGCTATGCATGTTTCCTATCTAATATAATGAACCATGGAGAAGGTGGTGGTTGTTGTTGTTGTTGTTGTTATTGTTGCTGTTAGGTGCAGTAGAGTCGGTATCTGACTCATAGCGACCTTGCGGAAAATAGGCAAAACACTATTGTCGGTGCTTCTCTGCTGTTCATAGGGTTTTCAATGACAGATTGATTTTGGGGAGTGGGTTGCCAGGTCTGTCTCCCAGTGGCGAAGGTAGTCTGCATAAAGTCACCTAGTTAAAAAGTGGTGTGGCCTTATCTGTCTCAGATAGCTGTGTTCAAGAGATTTCATACCATACAGCATTGTCTCAAGGAGAAAATGTGATCTGGATAGTTATTAGTTAAGAAAAATTATCAGGGGATCACAAAGCATTTCTCAATTAGAATTGATATTCTTAGAATAAAACCTTAAAGCCCTAAGGCACTCTTTGATGTAATGAATTAACTTCTCTCCTGTGCATTCAGAATGATAATAATTATGTATCAACCTTGGAATAAATTGAGAATATAGTCACTCAGATCACTTCCTACATTCTACAATTCAGTTCTGATTGAGGGGTTGCAGGATCTTTTGAATCAATTTATAACTCCAATACTTCTTGATTGGTGGATGTCAGGAATCTTTTCATTGCAAATGACAAAATCCCAATGGAAAATAAGAAAGCTGGTAATGATTTCGTTCATATAGTAGGAATGAATATAATAATTGATAGCAGAATTAAAGCAGAATCAAAGCACCTAAGAATTTAGAATCTGAAATAAGAGACTAAATTCAGAAGGGAGTTAGTTTTCCCCCACCATATCCCATTCTCTGTTGCCTTGTGTCCTCTTTAAGTATGCTTGATAATTTCTGTGTTAAATTCTCATCATAGTCCCTGATCAGAACAGATATTTCCATTTTAGTGTAGTTTCATAATGCTCACATTTAAGTAAAGAATATCAGTGTTCAACTTGGTCTTTATTTCTACAATAAAAATATTGTGTCCTGTGAAAAAAATCTAGTCATCAAAGACGGGCAGAAGAAGTTGTTTGAGTACCTTTTATTTGCCATGAAATCATGTCACTTTCTTGAGGCCAACCCTATTTCAGTACTTTCTTGCTAATATGTTCCAAAGAATAATATTACTTCTACTGGCAATGTTTCCTAATAAAATTCACCATGTAAATATATATTCTCCTATAGACTTCCAAAAAGTCCTTCGCTTTAACAAGTTTAATATAAAACTTATGTCTCTGGAACTGTGCTAAATAGTAGTTTGCTTAACATTTTAAAACCTGAGAATTGTCTTAAACTATATGGTTTCAAAGAACTCATTTTGATTAAAATATAAATATTTAATTGAATGAACTTAAGAATGAGAAGAAAAAAGAAACTCAATATTGTTAGCCATCTATTTATGCTTCTAAAGACAATAAGAATAAATAACAGCAAAAAGAATAAAGCAGAACAGAAATAAGCCCCGGATGTTGTATTTCTGCTTTAATTCTGTGATCAATTATTGTGTTCACTCTTGCTATATAAATGAAATAGTCACCAGATTTACATATTTTCTTTGATGTTTTGTCATTTACAACTAAAAAATTACTAGCATTCATCAATCTACTTGAAAATGAATGAAAGTAATGTTAGGCATTGATCCAAAAAATTGCCTCTAATTGTCTTGGTATTTGTTTTCTGATACTTCATTTTGAGTTGTATTATTGGAAACTAGGAGAATGATTTTAGCATTTTAAATATTATTGAGTAAAAACATAGTAGATAGAACATAAAATGGAACTGAAAGTAGAGAACTCCTATCTGTAGGCTTGTCATATTATGGGGGCTTGCCTGTGGCTGTGATGCTGAACCCTAGACCATGCATACTTCAAATACCATCAGGGCCACCCATGGTGGATGGGTTTAAGCTGAGTTTCTAGACTAAGGCAGATGAAGGAGAAGGACCTGGCATCCCACTCCCCAAAAATTGTTCTGTTGTTAGGTGCCCTGGAGTTGAGTCTGACTTATAGCAAACCTCATAGGGTTTTCAATAGCTGATTGTTCTGGGATTGTTTCAAGAGTGGACTTCCATGTCCTTCTCTTGTTTTTGTGGTGCTGCAGATTGAAGCTGTGTCTTCAGAGAATCTGGAACATTCTACCTCATTCTACCAACTGAGCTAAACACAAGACCCTTGAAACAATTAGCCTTTGAAAACTCAATGAATATCAGAGGAGCACTATCAGATACAGTGCAAGAAAATGAGCTCCTCAGTCAGGAAGGCATTTAAGAAATGAATGGGGAAGAGTTGCTTCCTCAAAGTAGAGTCAACCTTAATGATGGGAATGGAGTAAAGTGACTGGGGGCTCTATTTGCTGATATGGCACAACTCAAAATGAGAAGAAACACAGTGACTCAAACAATGGGTTCAAACACACACAAAAAAAGATGGTGTGCATGGCACAGTGTTGGGTGGGGTTTTGTCCTATTGTAGATAGGATCACTATGAGTCAGACCTGACTCAATGGCACTTAACTAAGTAGAGAAAGTGTATTTCTTGCAAAATTCCGTTGGTATTAGTAATAAAAAGAAATAGAAGAGTATTTGTAGTACAAACTTATTATGAATTCTTTTTTAACAATCATTGTGTGGCACTCCCTACCTAGAACAACATAGCTTCAGAAGATCTAGACCAGGCTACTTGGAAAAGTATTGCAAGTTTGTTGAAATATTATCTATTTACTACTGGAGCAGATTTTGAAATATGGTTGTTCTTCTGAAATTGGCATTTGCCATAAGATTTACATTCTCAGTTTAAGGGCCAAAGATCTAAAAACAACTTCCTTTACCATATACCCTTTCTCCACCATTTACTCTCATTAAATGTTCTATTTACAGACACACATTGGGCTGGGATTTAGCTCAGTTGGTAGAGCACTGCTCTGTAGTCTCTGAGGTCCTAAGTTCGATTCCCAGCACCGCAAAAATGGGAGAAGGATGTGGCAACCCACTTCCAAGGCAATCCCGAAATAATCTGCCATTGAAAACCCTATGAGGGTCACTAAGAGTCAGACACGACTCAAAGGCACCTAACAATAACAACATCACATTGCCTGCAGCCATATAGCACTGTGGTGTCCTATCCTGTCAGATCTCAGAAGCTAAGCAGGGTCAGTCCTGGTTAGTACTTGGATGGGAGACCACATGGGAACAACAGATACTGTAGGCTTGGGAGAAGGACCTGGCAACCCACTCCCAAAAATCAATCTGTCATTGAAAACCCTATGAATATCAGAAGAAGCACTGACAATACTGTCTCACCTGTTGTACATAGGGTCACTATGAGTTGGACACTGACTTGACAACATCTAACAACAACAACATCATCACACCACCCACTACATCAAACCTATGGAAGGCAATATTCATCCATTGAGAGCCTTAAAATGATTTTCACAAAATTTATTAGCAAGGGCTAGCCATTACTACATAGCAAGTTCAAGGCCAGTGTGAGCTCTGTATTGATACTCTGTCTCAAAATAAAAATAAAAATGAGATGAAAATATTGCTCACTGATTGAGAAGTTGTTCAATATACTCAAGGCCCCGGGTTCAATCCCAAGTATAGAAACAAAAACAAGGAAACAAAACATATCTATGTAGCATGCCTGTAGGAATCAGGAGGAATAACACCTACTAATACCTCAACACAGATATTCATCTGCCCATGAACATATCTCCCCAGTGGACCTGAAAGTTGTCCTGTGGTTGACTTCAGCACCCTCAGCTGTGGTCCCAGCTTAGTACTGCTCACACAAAGACCCAGAATGAGACTGGACCATATCTCCCAACCAGAGAGTTACTCCATCTGAGCCTCTCTGTGGTGCTTGCTAGTGTTCAGCCCAGAGTAGATCTTAAGAGATACCAGCTCTGCCTTTCTTGCAGCTATCTTAATTGTGAAGTTCTCTGGAATATGCTTGACCATCTGGGCCACCAGCATAGTCTTGCCAGCTTCTATCTTACCGCAGATCCTGACAGGGCCCATTTTTGGCTCCAGTACTTATCTCTGTCCTCAGAGAATTGTGCTGCCTATGCAAGGAACTGCTGAGAGACATAGGCCCTTCTGGACCACAAGGGTAGACTTGCAAGGACTATTTGCTGCATCATTATGTAAAGGAAGGTAAATGGGCAAGAGTGCAACAGAGCAAACCTACTCCTGCAAGCCCTTTTTATAATGGCATTGATCTGTGCATGAGAGCAGAACCGTAATGACCAAAACACTTCCTGTTAGGTCCCACCTCTGAAAATTATGGCATTGGGGATTAAGTTTTCAGCACATGAGTTCTGGTAGACACATTCAGATCATAGCAGGAACACCTGCATTCTGTTGGTAGAGACATTGATTAGTATAGCCATTATGAGGAACAGTGTGGAGGTCCCCCAAAAAATTAAAAATGGAGCTCCAGCGGAGCTTAGAAATTCCACTGATGCTTGTATATACACACAAAATAAAATCAGTATATCAAAAAGATATGTGTGCTCCCATTATCACTGCAGCATTAGAAGTAATAGCAAAGATATGAAAATAACCTAAGTGTCCATCAAGGGATGAATTGAAAAAGAAGCTGTGATATATGTGAAAAAGAGAATGCAATTTAGCCTTAAGAAAAGAAAAGAAACCTGACATTTGTGACAATGATGAGCCTGAAGAATTATGTTAGGTTAAACAGGCCACAAACAGAAAGACAAACACTGCATGATCTCACTTACATGTAAAACAGTCAAATTCACAGAAGCAAAGAATAGAATGGTGGTTAACCAGGGCGTGGAGGGAGAGGGGAGTTGGGAGCTGTTCAGCAAATGATATAAAATTTCATTTAAGCAGGAAGAAGAATTCAAGAAAACTATCGTACATAGTTTTTAAAGAATATATTCCAAACCGGGCACGGTGGCACATGTCTGTAATCCCAGAGATTCAGGAGGAAGAGGCAGGAAGATCGCAAGTTCGAGACCACAGACAGTCTGCATAATCTAGCAAGAGCCTGTCTCAAAAAGTAAAAAAATGGGCTGGGGGTGCAGCTCAGTGGTACAGCACTTGCAAAGCATGCAAGCATGAGGCCCTGGATTCAACCCCCAGCACCACAAAAATAAATAAAGAAAGAATATATTGCATTCTTAAAAAGCTCTGAGTGTAACTTTTAAGTATTCTAATTACCAAAAAAAAAAAAAAAAGTATGTGAAGTAATGCCTATGTTAATTAGCTCGATGTAGCCATTTGAGGATGAATACATGGGCTGGGGATTAGTACAGTAGGAAGAGCTGTTCTGCACGCTATGAGCCCCTGGGCTCAATCCCCAGCACTGCAAACATGAGAGAAGGATGTGGCAGCACATTCCTGAAATAATCAGCCATTGAAAATCCTATGAATAACAGAGAAGCACTGACATAGTGCCAGGCATGGTACAGTGTTAGGGAGTGTTTTGTTCTGTTGTATATAGGTCTCCATGAGGAAGACCCAAATCAACAGTACCTAACAACAAAAACAAGAATGCACACATATTTTAAACATGTTGTGTGCAATAAACATATACAATTTTGCCATTAAAATAATTAAAAATTCTTATTCCTGGGGGTCCCTCTCAGAAATTCCCACATCATTGATCTGAGGTATAGCTTGTTGTTGTTGTTGTTAAGTGCCGTCGAGTTGGTATCCGACTCATAGCAACCCTCATAGGGTTTTCAATGGCTGTTTTGGGATTGCCTTGGGAGTGGATTGCCAGGCCCTTCTCCCATTTTTGCGGTGCTGGGAATTGAACTGAGACCTCAGAGACTGCAGCGCAGCGCTCTACCCACTGAGCCAAATCCCTAGTTTACTGATATTTCAAAGGTGCCCAGATGGTTTAATATGCAATTCACCTGTAGAACTTCTACCTTAGCTAAGATCAAGAATTTCTGTATTAGATAGAATTTAGTCTGTAGAGAAGATAATCAGTTATATTGTGCTCTTTTTATCTGACCATAATACTTTTTTCTACAGCCATAACACCATGGTGTCCAATCTTGTCAGATCTTGGAAGCTAAGCAGGGTTGGGCCTAGTTAATGCTTCAATAGGAGAACCTAAGAATACCAGGTACTGTAGGCTTGGGGTAAGGACATGGCAGCCCACTCCTGAAAAAAATCAGTCAATCATCAAAAACCGTATGAATAACAGAGAATCACTGACATAGTTCCAGTCATGTCACAGTGTCAGGGAGTGTTTTGTTCTGTTGTACATAGAGTCGCTATGAATTAGACCCAACTTGAGGACACCCAACAACAGCATAATACTTTTACCTTGTAAAAATGAGCATTTACTTGCATTTTGATGTTCAGATGATTCTCATGGCTAATAGAAATGTTACAGTTATTAACAATCATAGGATTTTATGAATTTCATTTGTCACTTAGATTCTGTAAAGTACATTTTTCAAAAAAGAAGAAAAAATGAAATCAAGGTCTTTAATACTGGCCCTGTGAAAACAAAAATAATTATAGAAGAATATTGTGACCAATTATATGTTAAAAAATTAGACAACCTAGGTATATGAATGACTCAATGGCACCTAACAACAACAGGAATATGAATATCATCCTACAAAAATAAAAACTGCCAAAATTAACTTAAGAATAAATTGAAAAACTGACTTTGAATTAGTAACTTAAACACTTCTCAGAAATAAAAGTTAAGGCTAAAATGATTTCACTGTTAAATTGTACCAAATGCTTAAAAAATATTAATCTGTTCTTTCTATAATTTCCCAGGGGAACAGGAAACACTTTCCAATTCGTCCTGTGAGGTCACTATTACTTCTGATATCAAAGCCAGGCAAAAACATAACAAGAATAGAAAATTACAGAACAACAGGCCTTATGAATATAGATGCGAAAGTCCTCAACAAAGCACTTTCAAAACAGATCTGGCAACATATAAGAAGATTGTATATTATAACCAAATAGAATTTATTCCAAAAATGAAAGATCAATCTAATATCCAAAATATTAACCAAAGCAGTATGCATGTCAATAAAATAAAAAAATCAAGCTTCACGTGGTCAATCTGAGTGTTGCCAAAAATCATTTAAATACTTCTAGTGATTAAAAAAATCGCACAACAAGCAATATATACAAGGTCATTTCTTCAACCTTATTAAGAACACTTAAAACAAACCTGCAGCTAATATCATACTAAATGGTGAAAATGGTGAAAAGCTGAAATCTTTTCTCCCAAAATCAAAAAAGGAAAGCAACAAAACACAACAACAAAAAAGACAATGATGCCATCTTTAACCACTTAAATTCTAACTACACCATGCTAGAATATTATTCTGAAAGTTCAGGCAAGAAAAAGAACTGTATTAAAAGGGAAGTAATAAAACCATTCCTATTCTAAGGTTACATGAGATCTCATATATAAAAGGTACAAAAAAATACCGGTACACATACATACACACACACATAACAAAATGATAATTAGAATTCCTAAATGAATTCAGTAAAGTAGTAAAATATATGATTAATGTACAAAAATAAATTATATATACCAGCAATAAATTAAAATAAAATTAAGAAGCAATTTCATTTAAAATCAGATTAAAAATAATAAAATTCTTACAGATAAATGTAACAAATAAATGCAAATCTTCCACAATGTGCTGAAAACCACAAAACATGATTGAAAGAAATTAAAGAACATCTAAATAGATAGAAAGCCATCCTATGTCCATGCACTGGAAGATATTATATTATTGAGATGACAATAATCATATAGTTGATTTACAAGTTTAGGTTAATTCCCATCAAAATCCAAGCTGAATGATTTTGCAGAAAAGAAGAAGCTAATACTAACAGTGTTGTGGAAAGGAAGGGATCAAGAAGAGCCATCAATCTTGAAAAATAACAAAGTTGAAGAACTTACACATTCCAATTTCAAGTCAGGCTACAAGGCTACAGTAATCAAGACAGTATGGTACTGGCACAAGGATAGACACAGATCAATGGAATAGAATTAAGATTCCAGAAATAAATCCTTACATTTGTGGCCAAATGATTTTTCACAAGAGTTTCAAGATAATTAAATGGAAAAGAGTAGTCATTTTTCAAATAATACTAGGATCATTGGATAGCCACAAGCAACAGAATAAAGTTGGATCCCTGCCTGATACTATATATAAAAATCAACTCAAATCATAGAGTTAATATAAGTACTAAAACTGAAACTCCATAAAGAAAAAAAGAAAGAAATCTTCATGATCTTTAATTAGGCAATGCTTGCTTAGATATGACATGAGAAGTACAAGCATCAACTAAATAATTAGATTAATTGGAGTTTACTATTAAAAGATTTTCACTTAAAGTTTTCAAAAGAAAAAGAAAGAAAGAAAGAAAGAAAGTAAACAAAGGAAAAAAAAAGAAAAGAAAAAAGATTGGATGCCATGGCACATGCCTGTAATACCAGAGGCTCAGGAGGCTGAGGTAAAAGGATCTTGAGGTTGAGGCCAGAGGTAGCCTATGAAACTTAGGGAGACTCTTTATCAAAATAAAAAATAAAAAGGGTGCTAGAGTGATAGAACACTTTGTTAGCATAAGGAAGGCCTTGGGTTCAAATCTACTATACTGAAAAACAAAAACAAAAAAAAAAAAACTTGCCAATAAGCACTTGAAAATATGTTTAAAACTGTTTAGGCATTGTAGAAATTCAAGTTAAAACTGCAATGAGATATCACTTCATATCTTGCTATTGTTGTTAGGGGGCATGGAGTTGGTATCTAACTCATAGTGACCCTACATACAACAGGGGAAACACTATTATCAGGGCTTCTCTGCTGTGCATAGGGTTTTCAATGGCAGATTGATTTGGGGGAGTGGGTTGCAGGATCCGTCTCCCAAGCCTGCAGCACCTGGTGTTCTCAGGCAGTCTCCCATCCAAGTACTAACCAGGCCCGACCCTGCTTAGCTTCCAAGATCTGACGGGATCAGATGCCACAGGGCTACCGCTGTAGGCTCATACTTTCTACCATGGCTAATATAAAAAAGCAGACAATAAAACCTGTCAAAGATGGGGCTAAGGATATAGCTCAGCATTTGAGCTCTTGCCTATAATACACAGTATTATAGTACTACACACAAAGAAAAAAAAGTTGAGAAAGATGTGTAAAAATAGGGACATTCATTATGTTAGGAATGTAAAATAGCACAGCTACGTTGAAAAATACTTTGGCAGTTCCTCAGTTTGTTAAAGTTACCATTTGACCTAACAATTCTACCATTTTTATTCTCTTTTTTATTAGCATCTATTTTTTGTACAAATAAGAGGCTTCATTATGACATTTCCATATAGTTGTGTGCATATACAGAACATATAACCTTATGTACACATGAGATGTGATCAAAATATACAGTGAATGTTCAAACAAAGAAAAACTCTATTATAGTAAAAGACACATTGACATGAATCTCTCTCAAAATACTCCCCTCCCAGGATTTAAACACATTTATCACATTTATCTAGTAGTTCTAAAGTCCTGTTTCTTGATTGTCTTTAGTTGTGCTGTTGGAGCTGCCTTGATATCCTAAATCAATACAAAACATTTACTTTTCATGCTAATTTTCACTTTGGGCAAGAATCAGAAGCCACATGGTGCCAGATGAAGGCACACGGTGACATTTTCATTGGACAGAAATTGCCATACCAGAAGCAATGGATGATATGCAGCCCTGTCATGGTGGAGAATGAACTAAAGATGCTCACAAAAGAGAACCTCCAGAACTACTTCAAAAAGTGGCAAGAACAATGGGATAATTCTGTTTGAAGCCAAAAGGGTATTTGAAGGTAATTAATAGTAATGCGTCTTTTACTGTAATTTTTGAACATTTAAATATTCACTGTATTTTTTTGTTCAAATCTCACATATAATGTACTTTGAGCATATTTGGTCCCTCTATTACTCTCCACTATCCCCCTCTACCTCTTTCCGCCTCTATATCCCTACAATTTCTTCTTTTAGTTTCAAGTCATCCTCCCCCCTCCAATCTTCCCCATATGAGTGAAAGCCTGCAATATTGGTGTATCTGAGTCTGACTTATTTCACTGAACATGTTGATTTCCAGTCCATCCAGATTCTGTTAAATGTTGTTGCTGTTGTTAGGTGCCGTCAAGTCAGTATCTGATTCATAACGACCCTCATAGGGTTTTCAATGGCTGACTATTTCGGGATTGACTTGGGAGTGGATTGCCAGGCCCTTCTCCCATTTTTGTGGTGCTGGGAATTGAACTCGGGACCTCAGAGACTGCGGCGCAGCGCTCTACCAACTGAGCTAAATCCCAGCCCTCTGTTAAATAGTCAAGACAAATGATAATATATATCAAGACTGAAACTTGCACATCACTGTTTGTAGCCACTATTTATAACACCCCAGAAGTGGGAATGACCCAAGCTTCCATCATCTGATGAATAAATGGAATGTTCCATATCATACAATGGAATGGTTGTTGTTGTTGGGTGTGACTCATAGTGACCCTATGGACAAAAGGACGAAATACTCTTCGACACTGTGCCATGCCCAGTTGAAAATAAAAGAAGTACTTATGCATGCTACAACTTAGATTAATTTAAAGCACTATGCCAAATGAAATAAGGCAGTCTCAAAAAACCACATATAATGACTTCAGTTAAATGAGATGTTCAGAAGAGACAAATTGATAAAGATGTCCTTCTCTCATTGAGTTACCAAAAATGTCTAGCAACATCACTATTTAATCACTTGATGGTAAATAGTATTTGGATTATACTTACCTACTACTGAGCAAAGAAAAATAAATATTAAAAAATTAAACAAGCTTGGTGCAGTGGCACACACCTATAATCCCAGGGACTCAGAAGGCTGAGTCAGAAGGATGGCAAACTCTAGGCCAGAGTCGGCCTATGCAACTTAGCTAGACCCTGTCTCAAAATAAAACATAAAAAGGGGCTGGGTGTACAGCTCAGCAGTAGAGCATTTGTGTGGCATGCATGAGGCCCTGGGTTCAACACCTCCAGTACAGGAAAAAAAAAAAAAAAAACTCAAAAGTTAAACAAAATGTCAATGATGAACCATTGATCTAATCACATTTAAGTGTAAACAAGGCAAAAGTACTATAAGAAGACAAGAAGAATATTCAAAAGTGGCCTGCCATTGCATCCAGGCTCCAACGTGAATTTGGTTTTGATTTAGATTTCTCAGTTCATTGTTGTTGGACTCCTTCTTTTCTATAGTAGACTCCTCTCTCCCTCTCAGCACTGACATGGGGAGACTTAGGAATCTCTTTCATTATTTCATAGTTGTATTCCATCTCTTTTTAAAGTAATAGCAGAGTCAAGGAAGGGAAATATTGTTCAGGAAAATTTTAAAAAGGAATGATGCCTGTATAATCCTAAGGCATTATAAGTGTTACTTTTGTTCGGAAAGAAAAAATAAATTGGAAACATCAAACGGATTTGACTTCTTTCTTTTTGCCATTCAGCATATCAGGTCAAGACTACCCAAAAGTGCTTTTTGATTAAAACTTTATAATTGAAGTATAGTAATAATAAAAAAAGATCTTAAAGGATACTTCCTAACAAATTCATCACCCTAAGAGGGTCATCTATACAGGAGACTTAGTCTGCATTTCTGTGATTAATAAATATTGACATTAATAAAGAAGGAAAAGATTATACCAATGGAAATTAAACCCTTTAGTAACTTATGTTTCCATAGAGTATTCTTTCCTGAAATCTGTAATAGCTGGCAGAACATAAAGTTCAAAAAAATGCCAATAAGGTTGTGTTTTTATACTTCCCTTTTGCACTCTTATCCATTATTAAAGAATAAAATAATAGGTGGTCAAATGTCTTGCAGGAATGGATATAAATTAGAAATGGATTTTGGCTGTGCAATGAGATAACATTTCCAGATGGAATAGATATATTGCTACATATTATTTTTAATGCATGCTCTAGCTTCAGTGTTACAGTATTATAATTCAGTATAGTTCAATATAAATACTGAAGGCTTTTCTGGGGGAGGCAGAAATGCTGGTATGGAAACTAAAAGAGTCTAGTTGTCATGAGAAAATTTTTCATTGGAGTAATCAATGCATTCATTTTATATGAGAAAGGTTAATTTTTAATGCTTAGGAAAAACAAGGAATAGTTTAGGAATTAAATTATGAATTACTTTTGCTCATACAAATCAAACACAATAGATTTCCTAAGATAACTCAGACTCAAAATTTTGTTTTTAATTGCAGCGCTGTTCTGGACTTTGTGATTATTATGATAATGCAGTGAGGTTTTTTGGTTTGTTTGTTGCAATAATAATGGGGGACTGAACCCAGGGTTTTGCACATATTTTCTAAGTGCTTTACTACTGAGCTGAACCGCTACCCTCTTTTTTATTTTTTGTCTTGAGACAGGGTCTTGTAAGTTGAATAGGTTTCCTCCGGCCTTGACCTTGTGATCCTCCTGCCTCCACCTCCCCAGTTGCTGGTATTACAGATGTATGTCACCTTGCCTGGCAAGATAGTACAGTTAGTTTTAAAGAAATAATTTGTGTTCCTTTTGCATTCTAATGGCTTCATTCTAAATTTATAGCTATACCAGGACAAACAATTGTTAAAGTCCTTGCCAGTTATACCTGTTATCAATTCTCAAATTTAAAGCATGTTTTCCTTTATTTTCCTGTCAATAATTCCAGTAAGCTTTAAACACTGGTTGAAGCAGAAGTTTGTTGGAGGGATAGGCTAAGGAGTGACATCATTCTTTACTGACCTCTGAAAGGGGGAACTTCAATGGATTTATTAAAATTATTGCAAAATGTAAAAGTACGCAAATTGTAATACATAAATTCTCAGAGTGATGAAGACTGGGCATTTATTTATTTATTTATTTATTTATTTAGTGCTGGGGATGTAACTCAGTGGTACAGCACTTACCTAGCATGTGCAAGTCCCTGGCTTCAAAACCCTAGTATCCCAGGGAAAAAAAGAGAAGAATGGGCTTTTTAATGGACATTTCACAAATAGATCCTTTTTCTATCTTGATTTGGAGTGCGAGGAAAATAAATTGGTTTTTGTTGTTTTGTGGAAGGGGGCGTTTTAAATATAAATGAATCTGCTTTTACTCGGAACAAAATTGTTCCTGTTGAGCAAATGTCTATATGAATTTGAATCATCAAAATTCTGAAGTCATTCATTTTTCAAATAAAAGTAAATAGACTTAGCTACAACAACTTCTGTGGTGCTACGTTAAAATGTATTGCCTTCAAGAGTAAAACATACACTCATAAAACAAACTGTTATTGCTATTATTTGTAACTGAAGATTTTAGTGTACTTGAGTTTTCCCTGGGGAGTCCATTAAAATTATGACCTGCCTTGACTTTGATTGGTTTGAAAACTGTTAAATGATTACTATATAAAACTGGATTAGAAACTGTATAATAAAGACATTTGGTAAATGGTCACAGACTGACTTTCTCTCTAAACTTCTAATCTCCTTACTACTGTTAGTGCTTTATGCAATCACATCAGCTATAAAACACAATGGTTCTTCCTCCTAAATATTGGCTAGCTTCTCAAAAATAGACTTTGATACTCTTCACATTTCTCCCACAGTCAAGTATTTATCTAATGTTATAGGTTGAATTGTCTCCCTGAAAGATGTGAAAGTCTTAATCTTGTTCCTTGTGAATATGACCTTATTTGGAAATAGAGTCTTTGCAGATGATTAAGCTAAGATGAAACCACTAAGGTAAGCCCTAACCCAGTATGATAACGTCCCTTCAAAAAGACAAAATTTAGACATACATACATGAAGAATACCTCGTGGAGGCAGAGACAGGGGTGATGCATTTGCAAACCAAGGATTGCCAGAGATTGCCAGCAAACCATCAGTAGCTAGGAGGGAGGCATGGAAAAGATTCCTTTTCAGAGCCCTCAGAAAGTGGCAGCCCTGCAGACACGTTCAATTTGAACAACTATCCTTCAAAACTGTGAAACCACAAATGTCCATGGTTTAAGTCACCTAGTTTACAGTACCTTCTTATGGTAATCTAAGGATAGCAATTCATCTATTCTCTCAAAGATATTTTGAGAGCCTATTTTAACAGCTTATTTATACAACTGGAAGAAAGCTTAGGAAATGCTAAGATATTGAAATTGAGATTATTGAATCAGGTAAGTGTATATACAAGTTTCTAGTTCTATATCAGGAATAAGCCAATTATTAGAGTGATGAAAAACAAAGTTTAAGAAACTGTCATCTGCTGTATATTGTGGTACAAACCATTAATCCCAGTGATTCAGGACGCTGAGGCAAAAGGATTCCAATTTCAAGGCCAGAGACAATTTGATTAACATAGAAAAATAAAAATAGACCTATCATATGACCCAGCTATACCACTATTGGGAATATACCCAAAGGGAGATGAGGCATCATACCACAGAGACACCTGCATCTCCATGTTCAGTGCAGCACTCTTCACAATAGCAAGGATATGAAATCAACCAAAATGCCCATCAACAGAAGAATGGATAAAAAATTATGGTACATATACACAATGGAATACTACTCAGAAACAATAAAAAATGAAATATTGTCATTTGTAGCAAAGTGGACAGAATTGGAGAAAATTATCTTAAGTGAATGAACACAAGCCCCAAAAGAGAAATACCACATGTTTTCACTCATATGTGGGAGCTGAATCAAATTTAAAAGGAAAAAAATCCTATACATAAATTGAAACATAATAAAAAGCTAATGTAAACTTAACAGAGCAGGGACAATTTAAGGAGCAGAAAGAAGGAGAGAGGGATCTAGCAAAAGGAAATGATGATGGGAGAAGACAGGAGGGGGATGAGGGACAAGGAGGGGCCTGGAATGAGAAAGAGATCAACCTCATAGTAAACAGCCCAACTTTAATAGTTCAGGAAATAATTGTAATAATAACAATACCAAAGAATGGCAATAATGCAAATGAACTAGATTATTCATGTAATACTACTGACAATGTAAAAAGATAGATCACTACAGAAAAATGTTTGGACTTAAATCATAACTGGGATGCAACAGTATGTAGAAAAATATCCCCACAAAAAATATGCAAGTAGAAGAGAGGTCATTGGTGAGGGGATGGAGGGAGGAGGGGCACAAGAGGGTAAGGGGAAAGTTATCTGGGCAATGTACAGTGAAAAGCATATATGGAAATGTCACAATGAAATTCATGTCAGAATGAAACACATTAAAAATTTCCAATAAAAAAAGAAAAGTTGAAAAAAAAAAACCATACTGACATCCTGACTTAAAAAACAAATAAGTGAAATGGTTTGGAGGTGCAGCCTATTGGTTAAGCACATGCAAAGTATGTGTATGCCTAGATTCCACCCCCAAGACAAAACAAGAATGTAAGAAAAAGAAAGAAAGAAACTATCATCTAGATAACGTGTGGAGACATGATTCATAATGCAATGTAGCATTCTGGACTGGATCCTCAAACAGAAGTAAAAGTACATTGTTGTCATTAGGTACCGCCGAGTAGGTATCCAACTCATAGCGACCCTCATGGGATTTTCATTGACTGTTTCTTGGGATTGCCTTGGGAGTGGATTGCCAGGTCCTTCTCCCAAAAAGTACATTACTCAGAGAAAATAGTGAAATCTAAATTAAGTCTCTAATTTAGTCAATTTTATTGTACAAATATTAAATCCTTGTCTTTGACACTGGTATTATCATTGTCATATAAAATGTTTGCATAGGGAAAGGTTGTTGAAGGGTATATGAGAACTCTATAACATTTTTGTAATGGTCCTATAAGTTTAAAATTATTGCAAAATAAAAATGCTTTAAAAAAACTGCTGCAGACTTAGAGTTTCTTCAGAATCATGAGTATGCCATCATATTTCCTTTGCTCTCCAGATGTTTCCATAAAAAATATAACATTGTTATAGACCAAGGGATAGGACAGATATAGAATAATAAGCAAAAGTTAGATGTCTGATATTTTTTTCTTTTCTGTCCAAAAGTGACTGTCTCATGTTCTTGCCTTTACTCTTCTAATAATATGTCCTTTTCCATAAGAAGGAAGAGATATAAATTTTGGACACCTCAAAACTATCATTTGCCTGAAAAAAACACAAAATAAAATGCAAGACTTGCTGAAAATAGACTAGTCAATGTGATCCTCTTTTTTATAAAACTCAATTTATTTTAGTAAATTTTTATTAATAAGTATTAATTGGGTATATAAATGGAGTTCAGTGTGAATTTTCCAAACATGCATACCACATACATTGATCAAATCCAATCACCCTTTTCCTCCTTCTTCCCCTTACACACCCTTCCCCATTTCCAGTAATCATTATACTACTTTTCAGATTGTCATATTTTAGCTTCCACATATGAAAGAGAACATGCAGTGCTTGTCTTTCTGCATCTGGCTTATTTCACTTAATATAACATCTTCCAATTCCACCCATTTTGCTGCAAATGAAAGAATTAGTCTATTTATGCCTGAACAATATTCCCCTGTGTACATACATTTTCTTTATCTATTCACCTATTGATAGACACCAAAGCTGATTCCAAATCTTAGCTATTATGAATAATGCCACAATAAACATGGGCACAAAGGTATCTCTTTCGTATGCTGTTTTCATTTCCTCTGGCTGCATACTCAGGAGTAGGATAGCTGAATCCTATGGTGGCTCTGATTTTAGTTTTGAGGAACCTGCATACTGTTCTCCATAAGGACAAGACTTATTTACATTCCCACCAACAGCATGTAAGAGTTTGTTTTCCTCCATATCCTTGTCAGCATTTGTGAGCTTTTGGTTTTTGATAATAGTCATTCTAACTTGGGTGAGATGGTATCTCATCATAGTTTTGATTTGTACTTCTCTGGGGGCTAATGATATTGAGCATTTTTTCATCTATTTGTTGGCCATTTGTATCTCTTATTTTGATAAGTGTCTTTTCAGATCATTTGCCAAGCTTGAATTTAATTACTCATTTTGCTGATAAGTTTTCTCTGTCATGTGAGCATAAAATATCTTCTCCATGCTGTAGGCTCTCTTTACTCTGTTGATTGTTTCCTTGCTGTGCAGAAGCTTTTTAGTTTGATGAATCCTGTTTGTCAATTTTTGTTTTTATTTCTTTTTCTATCTAAAAAATATCACCTGTACCAAGGTTTTGAAGAGTTTCATCAATGTTTTCTCCTAGTAGTTTCAAAGTTTAAGATTTTAAATGTAGGTCTTTAATCTGTTTTGATTTGACTTTTATACAGGGTAAAAGTTAGGGGCCAAGTTTCAACTTTCCACATGCGTGTATCCAATTTTCTCAGCACCGTATATTAAAGAGGCTGTCTTTTCTACAATGTATGTTTTTAGTTCCTTCATTAAGAATCCATGGGTTGTAAATACCTGAGTCTGCTTCTGGGATCTCTATTCTGTTCTATTGTTTAGTCTGTTTTTATACCAATACTATCCCATTTTGGTTATGACTCTGTAGTATGTCTTGAAATCAGGTATTGTATTGCATGCAGTTGTTTTGTTTTGTTTTATTAGGTTTTTTTGTTTGTTATTGTTTTGTGGTTTTTGCTCAGGGTTGCTTTGGCTGTTTTGGTCTTTTGTGCTTCCATGACTTTTAAGATTCTTTTCCTAGTTTTGTGAAGTATAACATTGGTATTTTGATGAGACTCACAATGAATCTGTAAATCATTTTGAATAGTTTTATGGACATCTTAACAATATTATTCCTATCCATGAATATGTGATGTAAGAAAGGTGATCATTACAAAGAAAATATAACATCCATTTATAGTATGTGGCAAAACATATTAGGAGAAAATTTGAAATAAAATATCCATAAAAGGACAGAGAAAAGCACCAAAACACTAGAAACAAGCAAATGAGCACATAAGATAGATCATAAGATAATATTTGCATTGTAAAAAATAGTTTTCTTTTATTACTTACAAAAAATAACATAAAATTATTATGGTAAAAGAGGTATGGAATTGTCTTTGAATCTTCCAGAATGCCCATAGAAAATAATTTCACAAGTAGATAGTAAAAGCAAAAATTGGGGGGCAACATTCACAATAAAATTAGGTGACAATGTGTCTCAATGTATCTTCCTGCACCTGAAACTAACAAACCACCAATAGTGACAAGACTGATGTGATACTGGAATCTGCTCAGACAAAGGCCAAGGAAAGAAATATGGAAAAAATGGATATGAGAAAAAAGTAAAAAGGATGAAGGGGAAACCCATACCAAAAAAGGAGATATCAAATAAAAAAACATCAAAAAGCCTAAACTACAGTATCCAGGAATAGATATTCATGTGCTAAAACAATGAAGAAATAAATGAAAGCAATTGTACATAGGTTGGAGTAGGGCTTACACTGGGAAGAAAAAGAGGAAATATAATTGATATGATGCCTGGAGAAGACTTGGATGTCTGATACATGTATATTTCTTGATCTGGTTGGGCAGTTATAAGAGAGTTTGTTTTAAAAATAATGAATGAAACCACAATTTTTTCCTGTGATTTTCTATAGATGTTTTATTTTACAATACATATGTTTATTTGTCCTCCATGTGTCTTGTTGTGCATGGGGTCTCGTGTGTTGCTGTGATACTAAAAGCTATGCCACTGGTATTTCAGATACAAGCAGGGCCACCCATGGTGGACAGATTTCAGCTGAGCTTCCAGACTAAGACAGACTATGGAGAAGAATCTAGCAGCCCACTCTCATAACAATTAGCCATTGAAAACCCTATGAATAACACAGAAGCACTGTCAAATATAGTGCCAAAAAGGAGCCTCCCAGGCTGAAAGGCATTCAAAAGATGACTGGGGGAGAGTTGCCTCCTCAGAGTAGAGCTGATCTGAATGCTAGGAATGAAGTAGAGCCCCTCGGACCTCTATTTGCTGACGTAGCATGACTCAAAATAAAAAGAAACACAGTGGCTGCAACAATGGCTCAAACATAAAAAGATCATGTGAATAGCACATTGTCAAGTAGTGGTTCATTCTGTTGTTCATAAGGTTGCTATGAGTTGGACCCAACTGAAGGACACCTAACAAAACAATGTGTTTGTTTGTTTGTCTATTGAGGTAATAGGGGTTTGAACCCAGGCCCTTGTACATTTTTTGTAAGTGCTCTACCACTGAGCTACAGCCCTATCCCCCTTTTTTTTTTTAACTTTTTATTTTAAGTCAGAATCTTGCTAAGTTATGCAGGGTGCCTCTGTCTTTGATCTTGTGATCCTCCTGCCTCTACCTGCCGAGTCACTGGTATTACAGGCACCCAGCACTGTGCCTAGCCAATAAATATGTTTTAAAATAAAACATAATTCACAGTGCTCACTGACAGTGTAAAGAAAAAAATGAAATTTATAGAATAGAAACAATAGGCACTTTCTTGATCCAACCCAACTCCAAATTTTAAAAGAGTGAAGTAAATACGGAGACCCACAGTGTCAATAGGTATGCGCAATGTTACATAGATGGGTGAAGGCAGACCCAACCCTGTTTGCAGTTATCACTTCAATGCTCTTCCCTCTGCAGCCTTTCTGCCCATTATGGTCTTATCTGGATGGGCAAAGAGGTCGTTTTCCACTGACTCATATGTGAAAAGGCCCCCAAGGCCAGGAAAGCATATGAGGCAGCAAAATACTAAAGACAGTCATTCACCACTGAACACACGGCGTCCCAGGAAGCCCTTCAGGGTGTTCTGGTTGTAGAGCTGAACTGAGCTTCACGGACTAATAGAAAATGAGCATCTGTTTTAATCTGCGTAACCTCTGAAGCAGGACTGTGCTATTTGTGTAAAGTGGCAACTTATCTGAGAAAAGGAAGCGGGCCAGAAAGGAAAAGGAAACATCAAAACCAGTCATGAAGGCAAATATGAGTTAATAGTAGATAATGCTAGGTGGTTTCAGTTTAGCAAGATTAAAATTTTTATTTTTATTTATTTTGATTTTTATTAAGGTATTATTATCCTAATACCCTGTGGCAGTTATTTGAATTAAATTCTATATTTTACATACTAATACACAAATGCTTAATTTGCATCTGCTCCTCCAGCCCTGTGGATTGCTATGCACCTTCCCAATGCCCTCTGTTTGAATTTCAAGGACAATACCTGATAGTATGTACATAACTCCTTTGAGCCAGAGGACCATGCTACCTCTCCCACAAGGCATAAATTCTTAAACATACTGTATTTTGTGCTGCATATCTGTTTTGCCCATGATATTTTACATTATTATCAGAAATCAGAAGATCCCCTATAAATATTCATGAGTTTTATTGCAAAGTAGAAGAAAACATCTATGAGTCTCTCAGAAACTACTTTTTCTCGAAAACATTGGCTCCTCACTTGGGCCCACAAGGTAACTAAAAGTGGAAGAGGACACTGGTCACTGGCCTAGCTCCGCTTGGTACCTCACCAGCTCTAATTTTTGCTTCTTAATTTTTCCTCTGGAGTCATCCTGGATTCCAGGGACAATAGAACTGGTCAATAAATATCTCTTTGACACGAGAAAGAAATTACTCCCAAGCAACAATAAGCCTCAAGGATAGCCCACCCTACAATGAGGACAATTACGTCAGATGGTGAAACTTCACTCTGGAGCAGGACTAAGCCCATGTACTAATCACCTTGTAGGAACCAGACTGCTCCCCATAGCCATGGCAGTGATAACAACTTCTTGGGACCATCTTGCAGAACCAGAACCAGGATGATGATCAACCAGACCACACTTGACCAGGACAGCTGAGTTATGCACACTTCTTGCTCCCTGCCCCAATTCTTCCTCTACTTAAACCTAAAGCTCATGTCAATACCCTGAAGATGAAGCTGGGTCACTGTACCCCTTTCTGTGCTCTTCACAATATGCACATGGATTAAATCTACTTTCTCTGCTTTTCATCATTGCTCATTTTTTAATTGGCACATTGGGGAAGAGGGGCTGAGCCTAGCCTTTTGGGACTCTCAGGGTTGGGGCTTTGGTCTAAAACCCTGCTTATGAAATCAGGAAAACTAAGGCTAGAGCAATCCCCTTCTTTTCTGAGCCAGCCCCTGGTGTTTCTGGAAAGCTTCTAGGACATCTTCAGGCTAAGAACTAAATGGCAATATTTTTCCACCAGAGGGTACACATAGGTCCTGTTCCTGATGGCCTTCAATAATCCCCTCTGCCCAAGATGACAATAGGAATGTATTAGTAACATTGACCTGGGCCTTGATGCTCACAGCCACCTCTAAATAAAACTGGTATTTCCCAGCCCACAAAGCTTTGCTTCTGTCCATTGAAATAATGTTATCCATTCATTTCTTTGGTGCCATCTTTGGTTTCTCTTCTTTTGTCTAGGCCTTGCCTCATTAAATATGTTTCATGTGGCTTACTTAGCGCTTCTCACATTCTTTTACCATTCCTCCATTGCAGTGCACATTTCAGTAACTCACACTTAGACATCTGTAAGGATCTTCTGAATCACCCTTGCCTGCAGTCTCCCATCAATTCCCCATCCATTTCCAAACCATTCCATACAAAGCTGCTAGATTAATTGCCTTAAAATATTAAGATGTTATATTGTACCCTTACTCCAAATATGATTCTGGATTGCTGAGAGAAGGTTTTGTAATTATTAAATACAAATGTGTCTAGAATTTAAAGTCTGTCATTATTATTTGCTTATAACCTACATTTGCAATTTTCTTTTCCCATACTTTTTCCAATTTATGTGATTTATCTGAGTTAATTTTCTCAATGATCCCCAGCCATACTATTGTAATTCTTATCTTTGTTCTTCAACCATTTTCATTTAGCAAAGACTTTCTCTTCACAATAATCTATAAGAGAGTCTCTGTTGACCTCCTGATACACTAAGAACCAGGTTATTTGATTTCATTGGATATACAGAATAGATTCTACTACCAGGCTTAAATTTGAATTGGTTTCTTACAAGACTGAACAAAAAATTCTACTGAATTTCTTCTGAGTAAAGAATAAATTTATCAACTTCTTTGGACTCAGAAATTTTAGGTGAGTCTTATAGACAAGGAAATATTAAAATAGTACAGTCTCTTATGTGTAACTCACTCCTCTGATACCTAAGTTTAGGAAAATAATTTGATGTTCATGAAAATGATAGAATGATACATGGAGAGAAGAAATGACTTGCTTAACTCAGCTGTTTAATCAAATCATTGTCACAGGGATGCATTTCTATAGATGTTGTTGTTGCTTGGTACCAGACTTGGGTCTGACTCATAGTGACCCTATATACAACAGATGAAACACCCCTGGACCGTGTGCCATACCCCACACTATTGTCAGTGCTTCTCTGCCATTCATAGGATTTTCAAGATAGCCTTCATAAAGCAATATCCCTACCCAGTCTGCAATAATTAATTGGCTTACAGTTATTCTTAAGCTTAGTTTACAAATGTACTGAAAGGTTAGAGAAAAGTGTATCTTTTCAGTCATTTGAGTTAATTCATAAATTAGCTTGCCTGATTAAAAACAACAACACTCTTCTAGAGGAGCTTGAAAACTCCAAACATAAAATAATGATAAGGTGACAGAAAAGTTAATTGCCATGATTTCATCAGTACACATTGTATACATGTATAAAAATATTTTGCCATATCTCAAACATTTGTATAATTATTATGTGTTAGTCAAAAAATTTTTAAATATTTAAGAAGATGGAAATGTCAACTACCCTGATTTGATCATTGCCTACTCCATACATATATCAAATTATCACACTATAACCCTAATCCTTATATAATTAAAATAATAATTAATTTTAAAACCCTACTTCTCTGGTATGTGAATAAGGACAGAATTTACCAATATAAGTGTCTGTTTGAATGTGTGTAACTCATTCAAAGTATAAGTGAGCATACATCTGTAGACCATGTATTTATGAGAACCAGATGAAAAGTGTAAAAAGAGAGCAATTTTCTCCTTCTTAGAGGAACCATTCTGAAGAAAATGGAACATAGAACATATTCATGAGTATAAGTATCATTCAGCTAAAGGGCTATTTTCTAATCAAAACAACAACAACAAAAAAATAAAAACACCACCAAAAATCATAATAGATTGAACTTGTTCTAGTTTTGTGAGGATCAAAAATATCTTTGAGAATCTAGTGGTAATTAGGAAATTAGGAAATTTTCTAGCCAGGAAATCCACTTCACTAATCCACCATTGCCTACAGCCATACCATGGTGTTGTCCGATCCCATCAGATCTTGGAAGCTAAGCAGGGTCAGGCCTGTTAGTTCTTGGGTGGGAGACTGCCTGGGAACACCAGGTGCTATAGGCTTGGGAAAAGAACCCAGCAGCCCAATCCCCCCGCAAAAAAAAATCCACCATTGAAAACCCTATAAATAGCAGAGAAGCACCTATGGTACACAGGGTCACTCTGAGTCTGATAGTGAGTGGACAGCATGTAACAACAACAACAACAACAACAACAACAACAACAACAACAATCCACTATTTACTTAAACTTTCAAGAGGTTACTAGCATTAGCTTAAAGTTGCCTCTCTTCTTTGATAATTTGGTTTTTATTCTGCTACCTCATAATTAGCGGCTTGGCTTTAGCTCAGTTGGTAGAGTGCTGCTCTGTACTCTTTGACACCCTGAGGTCATTCTCTAGCACCTCAAAAATGGGAGAAGGATATGGCAGCCCACTCTCTAAACAATCCTGAAACAATCTGACATTGAAAAGCCTGTGAATAGCAGAGAATCACTGCCATGGTGCTGGGCATGTCAAGAAGTGTTTCATTCTGTTGTACATAGGGTTGCTATGAGTCAAAAAGACTCCATGGCACCTATCAACAACAACTCATAATTAGTGGTGGTATCTCTACCACATCAGTTCAATTTTCTAACAGTGTAAATTACTTAGGATTTAGAGCCATTCAAATGCTGATATTTATCTAGAAACATGAATTAGGGTCTAGAAAATTATTGTATATTGTATGTTTCCCTTTCACTTCCATTGTGTTCACCAAGCATTTGCAGTGATAACCAGAACTGACAGTTTAAGAGGCAGGAAAGACTTTAAAGTCTGCAAAATGAGAAAGACAGAAAGTATTCTAAGTATAAGCTAACTATATTAGGCTCTGTTTTCCTTGCAAAGTAATGCAATTTGATGCATACTTATTTAAATACTACAACAACAAACACTAACCCATCAAGAGGTATAAAAGCAAATATCACTATCAGAAGTCAAGGCAAAAATAGATTGTTATCCAGAGTTAAGCATCCATTTCTTTGGAATAAATAACAGCTATTCTTAATGTTTTTTAAGATAAAATAAATATAAAACAAAATAAAAAAGATAAATTCTTACAATAATAGAAAGTAAAAAGAATATAAAATGAGAATGCAAATAATCTATCAAATGGAAGATGGCTTATTAAAAACACAAAATCCTGCTGGTAGGTTGTATTTTAATGAAAATATGTAATGAAGTAACAACAAGCTAGATTAATGATTCTTATCACTGAAAATAGCATGAAAAGAAGATCGGGAAAGAGGTATGTTAGTAAAAACAAACAAGCAAACCCACAATGTAATGGCAAATGAATCATGTATAGCACAAGAAGCTTTAAAAAAAATAGCAGTGATTGAAAATAGCCCCTTGATACTCATTATAAACATGTTAGTAATGAGTACCTACCAGGAAATCTGAATTGAAAATACCCAAAATTCTGCAAACAGGAAGAACTACCTATTGACATAAATCTTTAAAATGTACAGGTTAGATATATAACTATTGATAAGCAAACACCATTAATAAACTCATGCAGGTTTGAAGAAAGAAGGAGAGGGAGGAAAAAGAGTTCAATTCAACAAAAATTTATTAAAATCTGCTTTTGTGACTCACATATACATGTGTTCACTGCCTTTTGTCATCTGTTGTCCTGGGCTGCCTTAGGACTCTGCCATCAAGAAAGCTGTCATCAATCAGATGTGGTGCATCTTTGACCTTGTACCATTGTCCAAAATAAGCCTCCTTTCTGTATGAAAAAAAAATTGCCTTGTCTTCAATGCTACACTAGGTAGACTTACCCTGTCTAACTTTCTCACAGCTATCACTGTGACTAGCCCATTTCTGGGTTTAACTACATCTAAATAATTCAGTGAACAAATACCTGACTAAATAGAGCAAAAATATAAAGAGCTAAGGGCAATGCTCTGGAGTTGCTCACACTCTTGGCCCTGGAGGACTTAAATCAACATACTGAGATTCACTTGCATATAGTCATTCACATCATTGACAACTTCTAATAATATGTGTTTATTTTGGCAAATCCCAGCCCTAAGCACTTCAATTTTAGCTTTTCAGTTTTACGTTGATTGCAAATTTTCTATGCAAATCTCTCAGAACGCTTATTTCCTTGCATCTTATATAATCATTGGTAAAGAAATATTTAGTGTCAGGCTGTCTTGTTTTGTGGTTTCTGTTCATGCTGTGTGGTTTCAGGCAATTCTGTCCTCTTATATCAGAGGATGTGTTCATGTTCCAGGCAGAACCAGCACTAATTTAAAGAAAATATCCTCAGGCAATCTAATTTCAGCAGTAATCTCAGGAAAGTATTCTGATCAATTACCAGTGTTCTGAAAACTGCTTCTTTGAGTACTCAACAAGTGTACACTGACAAGTATACACAGTTGTTACATTATCTTCTGTGTTGCCAGGGGACTAAGGAATTCTGATCCCCTCCTTTACACACTGAAAATCACTGTCTCACATAAAGTCTAAAGTTTCTTCCAAGTAGTTAAGAAGGCAGGTATCTTCAACTATGTTTTACTTAATTACAGGTTTGTAATGGTGGCCAAAGCCTAGCACTTCCTAGATCAGTAAAACTCTGAAGATAGAAAACATGTCCTTCATATTATATCCAAAAAATCCATAAGAGTATTTAGGAAATATATTTTCCCAAGAAAACAATAAAAACAGAAAGCTCATAGCTCCTCTGAACAGCTTCAAAACCCACTTGATAGTATGACTGCTAGATTCTGTACAACATGTGTACAATCCTAGAGACTTGGGAGACAGAGTCAGCAGGATAGAGAGTTCTAGGCCACAGGCAGACTGTGCAATTTACCAAGATCCTATTTCAAAATAAAATATAAAACAGGTACTAGGGTGCCACTTAGTGGTAGAGCACTTACCTGGTATTCTGAGACCCTTAGCTCAGTTGTTAGAGTGCTACTCTGTGCTCTCTGAGGCCCTGGGTTTGATCCCCAGCACCACAAAAATGGGAGAAGGGCCTGGCATCCAACTTTCAAGAGAATCCTGAACCAATCTGCCACTGAAAACCCTATGAATAGCAGAGAAGCACTGATATAGTGCCAGGCATGGCACATTATTGGAGAGTGTTTTGTTTAATTGTACATAGGGTTGCTATGAGTCAGACTTGACTCAAGGGCATCTAATGACAAGAAGAGGGAAGGAGGAAGAGATGGAGGAAAGATGAAAGAGGGGAGGTGGAGGAGGAAGAGGAGGGGGAAGTGGTGGAGGAGAAGGAGGAGGAGAAGGAGGAGGAGGAGGAGGAGAAACACCCACAGACAATGCAAACATTTCTAAAGGAATTACAAAGATCAAGTTAGACCAGAATACTAACCAAAAGTATATGTCCTTGTACCCATGTATAGGGCATTTAATATGTAAATACTCTATCACTTCTTAACCATAATGTCTCAATGGCTCCTATCTGTTTTTGTTTATGCTCATTCAAGTCCTCTGTAACTAGGTAAATTTTAAAGGGGCATACAAACAGTGGAAACACATTAAAATCAATCTTTTTTAACTTATGTGCCTCAGTGTTACCTTACTTGTTACGGTGCACTAAAGGTATGTTCCAAGTTCTAAGTCCTATTCTGTTCTTTCTGGTATAAGAAAAAGAATGATGTAGAAGCCAAGTTTTCCTATGAAACATTCTTCTGGTACCTCAGTAGCATAATAATAATAAAATGAGGTTCTCTTGTTCTAAGGTCCAGTTTATGCTACTTTAGCAGAGTTGCCATTCTTCTAAGCTGTCCTATAACAGTTCCAGGGACCAGATCACAGATATCATATACCTGCTGGCTGCCCATAACACCTATCATTTTCCTTCCTCTGCTCCTGATGTTGGCTTTGTGGAAATCTGGCTGAGATATAGCCACTCGCAGAAGCTTCTCACAACTCCTTTCTCTCTGTGACTTGGCATGTCTTGCTATTCTTCCATGTTTCTTCTTCATCCACTTTTTGAGGATAGAGCAAATATTATCTACCTAGATTTATGAAAGTGGTTAAGACCACATTGATTCCTGGATCACTCAAATCTTACAAACATCCTAAAGTGTATGTATGTTAGCATTTCTGAAGAACCCTCTAGTGTGCACACAGAATGAATCAGAGACCACTAAATTAGCAGGTAACCTGGGTAGAACATGCTGCCATATATTTGACTTCAGCCCTCCTGGCTGGATATGTGTTTTCATTCTGGATCAGGAGAACTTCTTTTCAGAATTCTTATTCACTCAAAAAATAAATGACAAAGGGATCTATCCTTAAAGTTTTCTAGATATTCCTGAGCATGATCACATTTACAATTAGTATAGACCAGTCCCTTACTTCAATATACTTTAATACATTAATTTTAGTGCATTTATCCCTTTGTATGGATGGTATGGATATAGCACTTACATGAGCCCAGCTCCAATCACTCCTCTAGATCTTCAGATTCCATAATTTATAACCACAAGATAATTTAGCTCTGTCAACCATCTGAAACTGGAAAGAGGGAACAAATGCAGTTCTCTTCCCGTCCCAAATACTGACCTTCCACAAATAAACAGAATCATATAAACTTACTATTAAAAAAATAATAAACCAAATTTCTAAGAAAAACACCTCATCCATTCAGATAAAAATTAATTAGAGTAGAATTCAGATGTCTTCAAATCTTCTCATAATCCAACTACCAATTTACCAAATAGTCCCTGGCTTGTGTAACATGGGGAAAGATTAAGCAAAGGAACAGATGTTTTTCTGGAAGGACCAAGAAATATGTTCTATTGCCAGACAAGAATTAGAGAATACTGATGTCATTCAGCATTGTATGATGGAAAATGTTTTCTTGTTTTATTTCTCTCACATAACTGATGCTTTTGATGTCAGATCTATTATTGGAATCCCCAAATATAAACATTACAACATTTTGTCCATAATATTTTGACAAGAAAGGGAGACAAAACTCAATTTTAATCTTATGATCTAATATTTCCCTGCCTTTAAGTATCAATTATTGTAATAAGAAATTAGTGCTTTATCAGCCCTATAGACAGTTTATTATTTTTTGAAACAAAAATATTTTAGGACTTCTATAATATCAAACAGGCTGGGGTTTAAGTCATTTGTTAGAGTGTCACTCTGCATTCTCTGAGAACCTGAGTTCAATCCCCAGCACTGCAAAAATGAGAGAAGGAAGTGGCAATCCACTCCTGAGGCAATCCTGAAATAATCAGCCATTGAAAACACTGTGGGATCACTATGAGCCAGACTCGACTTGATGGCACCTAACAACAACAACAACATAATATCAAACATCTTTCTTCATCTCTACTTTTCTTTCTTCCTTCCTTCCTCCCTCCCTTCCTTCCTTCCTCCTTCTTTTAATTTTTTTCTTTCCTTCCTCTCTCTCTCCATTCTTACCTTCCTTTCTTATTTTCCATTCTTCTACTTTGTTCTAGAAAACACACACACACACATACACATACACGCGCGCACGCACACACACGCGCACACACACACACACACACACACACAAACACACACACACACACACACACAATGCAAAAGATGGCCAGATTGTGCAACTGAAAATGCCCAGAAAAGGGGAAAAGGCAGGTACAGCCCTACCTCTCCACTGAATACAACCATGAATCCTTGACCAAATGTCTGGAGCAATATGAGGGCTCTGATACACACATAAAGCAGGTAGATTGGTGAAGAAAACTAGAATTCTTAAGTGCCACTGCATCAGTACTGTTACCATTTGTTTGTTTGTTTCTCTCTCCTCTAATACCCTCAGGCTTAAGCTGAACATAAGCTAAACCTAAAAGGAGGCATCAATTTCAGTAGAGGGCTCATAGAGTACCTCTTTAGGAGCTGATTTGAGGAGCAGGAAACAAGCCTCCTAACACTCATAGACAGTGGGGGAAATTCCTCATTTGCTCTTTTTAAAATTGTTATTATTGTTTTTCCATTCTCTAGTGTTCCCAACCCCAAATAATCTTTTAGTGGTAGTCACAGTGACAGCAGCAGAGAGGACCCACCGGAACCTAAAACACTGATGGATAAAGATCTTCCTCTCTGATCAGAATAACTATGACCTCAGAAGGGTGAAGGGTAAAACCGTGTTTCTCTCTCTCTCTCTGTCTCTCTGTCTCTCACTCTCTCTCTCTCTCTCTCTCTCTCTGTCATTTCTCATCTCTCTCTTGTCTTTTTCTCTCTCTCTCCAAATGCCCTCCCTCACGTAAAATGTCTTTTCATACCACGTAAGTTTTGAGTCATATGAAATACAGATAGCATTGCAAACAGGGTCCTCTGGGGCAGTAATTGATGGATCCAATGATAATTCTCTGGGATTGTTGTTGTTGTTAGGTGCCATCGAGTAGGTATCCGACTCATAGTGACCCTCACAGGGTTTTCAATGGCTGAGTACTTCAGGATTGCTTTGGGAGTGGAATGCCAGGCCCTTCTCCCATTTTTGAGGTGCTGGGAATTGAACCCGGGGCCTCAGAGACTGCAGCGCAGCGCTCTACCCACTGAGCTAAATCCCAGCCCCAATTCTCTGGGAACAAGGCACTAAATAACTTTGAGTTTGATTCTGTTCTCTCTTTTTTGTTGTTATGTGAGTCATAGTGACTCTATGTGGGGGTTTCAATGGCTGATTCTTTTGGGATTGCTTTGGGAGTGGATTTCCACATCCTTCTTCCGTCTGCTCCCTCATAGTGGCTTCCAATCTACAGATTTTTATGATGAATATTGACTGTCAGTTATTGAGGCTACTGAAAAACTAGAAAAAAAGGACATGGAACTAGGACTAATTAAAAATGCTACAAAGCTCACAGCTTTTATAATGATGCAACTGTTTTTCTTGGATAAACTATCCTTAAATTGCTGCAAGTGTCCGGTTAACTTTAAAAGTTCTGTTAAAGGAGACTCAGATCATTTTTATGAGGTTTTTGGTGGGTTTTGTAGAAGAAATAATTTTTAGATGTCCTTACACTGAAATAATATATAGAGATTTATATCTGCTATATAAGTAATATTTTTGCTTATTATAATGTTGGTCTTCTTTCTCCCTGTCTTGCCTCCTGTTCCTCCTCCTCCTTCTCTCCTCCTTTTCCTCTTTCCTCTCTTTCTTAACTCTCATTGCTTAGATTTAAATCTCTTCTACTGTTTTAAAAGTTACATATGATTCTTTTTATCTTCTGGTGGGGATTTATTTTCTTTTTCTTTACACCTAAGTTACCAAGAATATACAATAGAACTTTTTTCCCTGCCCTTTTAGATGTTGTAAATGTTTATTTCTTCCTCACAAAAGTGACAAACATAGCCAGGCATGGTGGCACATACTTGTAATTCCAGTGACACTGGAGGTGAAGGCAGGATGATGGCAAGTTTGATGCTGGAGGCAGCTTTCATAACTTAGAAAAACCCCTCAAAATAATAAAAAATTTTAAAGGGGGGCTGTGATATAGCCCAGTGGTAGAACACTTGCAAAATATGTATGATGTCGTGGGTCCAAGCCCCAGTATCATAAAGAAAAAAGAAAGAAAGAAAGAAGGAAAGAAAGAAAGAAAAAAAGAAAGGAAGAAAGAAAGAAAGAGAAAAACATAATACATCTAAATAAAACTGTCCTTGTCAAGTAACTCTAGAGCATCACTTATCCTCAAACAGGTCCCTAGGGCTAATCTAGTGCATACCTAACTGACTGCATCATCAGAACTCTGCCCATCAATCACACCAGGCTCTGCCAGTTCTGACTCTACAGCCCTCTTTGATACTAATTCCCACCACTCTCTTTCACCCATAATACACTTCCATTTAATGATTACACGCGTTTCATTATTTACTCCTTCATGGACTTTATACTTTTGTTTACTCTGCTTAAAGATTTTTTCCTCTGCCCCATTGCTACCTTATTAAATATTTCTATTGTTTGTTTCAGTACGGAGATCTGGCAGTGTCTTTGGATAAAGTCTCATTAAGCTTAGGTAATAGGACCATTTAAACCATTAAGATGTTCCCGTAGATAAAACTGAGCTCGGAGGCTTTAGTTATATCCTATATGAAATTGCCTTTTTCATGCTTACCTGACTTTGGGGATTATAGCTATCAACCTCAGATTTCCCATGAATTTTTGTTTTTAAATTAAAATGAACTATTTCATCTTTTCTGTCACAAAAATCAATGCCCAGTGTTAGAATATATCTGATTTTAGTCTTGTAAAATCAAAATAAACATTTTTACGACTTTACTCTGTAGAAAGCTGAATGAATAAAACACAATTATCCTCTTAGGATACTACTTAGTTTTGATTTCCATGGCATCAAGCTTCTTTTCCTCTGTTCATTTTCTAAAATTTGATTCTAGGTGCGGGGTAGAGGGGAGGCAGCTGACTGAAGCAGTCTTCTCTTTGTAATTACAAAATAACAACAAACCTGGACAGGAGATATATAGTTCCATTAGAAGGATATATCTATTCAAAGAATATAATTCTTTCTATTAATCAGGGAAAACAGGAATTCTTCATTAAAGTATAGTTGTCTCTATTAGCAGCCTAAAAACATTAGTTTAAATGCTAATAGAAGTTACTAAAATGTTCGTAGAGGCAGGATAATTTCCAAATTTAGTCTTAGGAGCTGTAGAAAATCATCAAACTGAATTACCTGGAGGGATGTGCAAAGAGGGCAGATGCTGGTCAATTAATGTAACTTAATTGTAGCAGGGCACCTGGTAGAGATAGGCTAGTAAAATGTTTATTAGACTGAAAAGAACTACCATCTGGGGGGATTTCAAGCTGATTCTGCCTACTAGGGAGGAAAATAAAATTTGCCTTTGAGAAAGACTCCTGTTCTGAGAGGGCTTTTTGAGTAATGCAAAAAGATTCCTATTTATTATTTAGAGGCAAACACTCATGAGCAATCTAGAAGCCCAGCATAGATGACTTAAAACAAGGTTAATTTGAATCAAAAAGTTTTGAAAGAACTAAGGTACATAAAAGTTATGAATTTATTTTTTAAAAACTGGAGGATAACTTCCAATCACTTTAAAATTATTACTTCTGGATATATTTTTGATTCCTAAGATAATAATTACCACAGGAGATCAGGGATAAAGATACTGGAGGGAAAACGTAAAAAGAAATTTACTTGACTTGACACCGAAGAGTCTAATTGCAATGCTGTCATTGCAGTTTGAGTAACTTAGATTTGTGAAATGTGCCTCAGTGATTATCCTGTCTCAGTCACTGGGAACTATCTCACAGTGATGGATGGGGCCTGGGGTTCTCTGAGAAAGAACAGACATTTTGCCCTCAATCATCCTCAGAGAAGTTAAATTGTGAGGCAGAAAATGTAGTGAACATCGAACTAAGGGAGAAAATAAGTTTCTTTCGTTTAAATTTCTGACTGTGACCATTTTAGCCAGCACACTCAGATGTAGAGATATTTAAAAACATTCTCAATTTTGGGTGTATACAGATTAAAAAGGTTACTGTAGGGCTCAGTGGTGGAGCATTTACCTCACATGTGGGAGGCTCTGAATTGAACCCCTAGTACTGAGAAAAAAAAAAAAAAA